>JAVCKV010004867.1:2848-26896 GCA_032274145.1 Herpochondria borealis | reverse complement strand
ACGTCCTTGTCGGGATATAACCTTTACCGTTTACACGGATGCGACCGATTACTAGGTCGGCTGTGCCCTCTTCCAAAGCGACGAGGAAAAAAAGGCACCCTATAGAGTTTTGGAGCCGTACCCTGCAAGGGTCTGAACGGAACTACTCCGCTTCCGAAAAGGAGTGCCTTGCCGTAGTGTGGGCCTTACAGACCTTGCGGACTTACCTTATAATTGAAAGGTTTGCCTTTTACACGGATCATGCAGCTCTTCTCTGGCTTCTAAACATCGTAGAATCATCAAGTAGCCTTCTGCAATGGCGCTTACGGTTGTCAGAATTAGAATTTGAAATCCAATACAAGAGGGGAAGCGCTAACACGCAAGTCGACGCAATTTCGAGACTGCGAACCGATAAGAGTACTACATTCGACGCAGACGCGAACGTCGTTCCAGACTACGTCGCGGCAGCGACAGAGGAGGAAGAAGAAACCCTCAGCCACGAAAGCGGCCAAACTGAAGTCCTTCACTAGGATTGGGCTCGCCACGACGTGGCCCTGGTCAACGACAGCAACACCACGCAAGTGGAAAACGTAGTTCCCATTACATGCAGCCAATTCCTGGTAGAAAATAACTCAGCAATTAGTTCTGCACAATCGTTCGCACACGTCTAAACTTCGGGGAACAGCTAGCATTTACGGGGGACCAGCGCGGTCTCTTTTTGCTAACAGTATGCAGGCAACCGCAGCTCGTTGCTCCCCATTCGCTTTGCGCGAGGTTACTACATGCGGGGCAAAAAGCAAAGATGGTCGGACACCCGGGCTGGCGGAAGCTACATTACGTCTTACGATGGTATTTCTACTGGCTATCTATGGCACTGGACGTCTATAACACTGTGAAAAACTTTGTTTCATGAGCGAGGAATAGCATCAAACTGCGCAAGCACTCGTCACCATTGAAGCTGTTCCCAGCGCAAGCTCACCTATAGTATGTCGGTATCGATGTTCTAGGGGAGCTCGTCAAAACCCCTCGGTGTAACAGATATCTCCTTGTCATTACTGACTGCTACTAGAAGCTAACCAAAACGGTGCCCCTACGACGGATCATAGAAAATAATGTCGCTCACGTGTTTTTGACTCACTGGTTCCTAAGCTTGCGGCCACCGACGTACATCTGGTCCGACAACCGGCGACAGTTTACTTCAAGTTTCTCTACGAATGTCAGCCGTATCGTGGGAACGAAAAACTTCTTCATAACCACATTCCACCACAGACAAATGTGCAGGTGGGACGTTATAACCACACTTTAGTGCAGGCAATGCGACAATTTATTGCGCCAAACCCAAGGGACTGGGACATTTAATCTTTCGCGTACATTACGCGTACAACACAAAGCCTCACAGTTCCACGAAAGTGGTTCCTTTTAAGTTGGTTCTATCGAACCTTCCCAGGCCACAGAGCATTCTACAATGTCCAGACAAGCTGTAACTCCCCCCAGCGATTTACGGTATGAATTAAAACAATGCCTCAATCACCTGATAAAAACCTCAGACTTGGCCTTGCAAGAGGCTCAGAATTGCTACAAGCGAGGGTTCTAAAACCACATCCGGCCTCTAAGCTAAGCACTACGCCCGAACGTTTAGGTTTTTTTAAGAATTGACCATCCAGCCACGTAAAATGAGGGGCACTACCACAAACTGGTGCCCCTCATCACGGGTACTAAAAGGATAAGTTCCGTTTCAGAGGAAAGCCGCAATCTCGTGCTGGACCTGGGTAGCCCCGAAAACCCTACGCTCGAGCGTGTATCAAATTTCCGGTTCTTAGTTACACGTTTTGTGACCTGTGCAGTACCATATGGAGTGAGCCACGCAAACGGCTTACTTGCACCAGTGAAGGTTGTTCTACAGGAATGGTTCGGAACGGGTAGTGTGTGAGGTTTAGTGAGATGCTGACACATGGCAGGAACGCACAATCTTTGCATATAAGTACGGAGTTAATTGTGGTAGGTTGGCCCGAAGGGCCGGCATTGGACATTAAGGGGTTATATACGCAAGCGTCAATGATTCTCCATCCCAACAAAAATCTGCAACTACGTGGCACTGTATTTTAAGGCAGTTTTATAGAGCTGAATATATTTTATAGCCTCCACATGGAGCATGGCAGGAGGCCGCGAGGAGGTGGTTCACCCAAAATACCATGCCCCGCAACAATATAAATGATTAGAATAAGGTCAGGATTTCAAGGAGCCCCTTAATGGCGGTGATTGAAGTAGTGGTGTCGGCGAGAACGGAGAAATGTGGTGGAAGCGATGGAGATGGTGGCCTCTCCAGTTGTAAGTTAGTTGATCTTGTCGGTGGTGGTTGATGTTCTGTCTCTCGCGGCTAAAAGGTGTTGCTATGGGTGATAATGGTGGTATTTTTAAGGGCAGTGGCCGTGTTGTTGTTGCCGGTGCCGATGCCGTTGGTGATATTTATGGCGGTGTTTTTTTTATTGAATGTCGGAGATGCTGAAGCTCTCGTTGCGCAATTTAGCAGGTTTGACATCAACAAACGTGTGAAAGAGCGTCGGGCACTGGTCGGCAGTCTTGTTATTGATATTTTTCTCTTGTAGAGGTGGGAGATAGAGAGGAAAGAAAAGAAAACCTGTTCAGGACGTGCATATTTATTGGCTGTCTGAAAGCTAGAACCGCCAGGAAAGAGAATCCTTTATACCTCTACGCGCATTATAGAAGGCAGGACAGCAACTTATATAGAACACCTGCTACTATCAATTTCGTGCCTCTTTGACAGGTTATTAGCTACGAGGACCACAATGGCGAAAGCGACCGCTGAAGAATCTAGCAAGGATCCACTCTGCGGCCGTTGCTTTCACACATGGGGATACCTCCACTGCAACCGTGCTTCCCGCGGCTTTCCAGATTTTTTCGATTTTTGTCTTTGTATTGTATTCATGCCCATATAGTCCTGTGGATATATCAAAGTATAATTTTTTGGAGGGCATGCTTTTCAAGCAGAAGAAGGTAAAAATAAAAAATTGAAATGTTAACAGAATTCGCCTGGACGTGACCTGTTCGCGAAGAGAAAAAGATAGAAACACAACTAAAAAGAATACATTGGTGCCAGGTGTGCACTTTTCAACCACGATCAAAGTTATATTTGAATGAATGCCACAGTGGCATATGAAGAGTGGAGCCAAGACCTATTATACAGCCATCGCGGTCGCCCTCCTGGAAGCTGGCTACGTAGTTATGGTTGCCGACGCCGTCCAAAGAGGCACAACTGGCGCTTTTTTGTACAGGGTTGGTTAAATAATCATGATATGAAAAACTGTACATCGAAAACGGTAAATATCTGTATGCCGATTTACTGAACGACGGCGGCTTTGGTACTGTGGACGGTTGCGAAGATCACGAATGCAGCGGAGGTTTCGGTGACGGTGACATAAACGTCTTTACAGTGTTTCCTTGATCCATTCTATGGCCGTCGCTGTCCTACTCATTGAAATCGTGTCTATGGCAGTGACCGAGGCCAAAAAGCACAAAAATTTGAATGAAAGCTGCAGTTGGCCGGTATTTTAAGCTGTTGCAGCCATATTTTTAATACTGGAAAAAGATGGGACTGATGGCTTTTCTCCACTTTTCTTTAAAAAAAGTAGCTTACATTCTGCGGTCCATCTCACAAGGTAGGTCGGGATTTTCCATTGTCATGCGTCTTCATTTTTCCTTTATTCGGTTCCCTTAGTTGCAGTTTCCTATTGCAAACATTTTTGGGGAGGGATGAAATGGCCTTCTAATGTTTCTAGTTTTAAGGTATCTGAAAGCATGTAATTCCTTCCTATAAGAAAACAGTAGTATGATCATCATCCATGTAGACGACAGCAACACGAAGGGACATTAACGTTATCGCGATATTGCCCATCATCGACTGCTACACGATCCATATAAAACAACGTTGCTTCATTATCACCGCCATGGTTGGATCTCTTTGTCAAGAGTTCCAGAGATGGCTGGATTTTTCGGGAACGGAAAGATGAAAAGTCACATGTTCGCAATGATCAAATACGGTGAACCCCCGTTAAAAGCATCATGCGCTTGATGCATAATCGCGGTATAAGCATACTCAACCGATCTACCAACAATATATCTGCGTTTTTAGGCCGTATACGCATGCACCCTGCATATAAGCATAATGCATACTGATACGTGGGGAGCCTCTATTTTTTCAGAAAAAATTCGCACTTTTTGTACGCCAACATGCATATTTTCAAAAATTTAAACTACACAGTTCAAAAGTTTGAACCATTAGTTATCCTTACCCGTTCACCCACCGAACTGAGCCAGGCGTTGAGGTCTCATTCGCAACCATCACCATGGAACTACCTACGCCGAAGGGTAGGCAGGCGCTCACTCCCCGTCAGAAACAGCTGATACTTCAAAAGTACAACAAACGCAAAAATAGCGGCGGAGATTCCACGCAAAATTCTCTGGATTCTTGGGCTAAGAACTCTCTACATCTCAGCCATAAACTGAATCAGTGTACGATCAGCAGGATCGTCAAAAACACGAAGACCTCGAGAACCTGCCGCTCTCGCAAAACATCAACATGGAAAAAGCACGGACTGCTGTCGCACCGCGCCTGGAGGACGCACTCTTCCGCTGGATATGCACGCTGAAAAACAAAGGCGTGATGCTCAACGGCGACCTCGTCAAGATGTACGCTCAAAAGCTACTCGAGGAGGCTAACAAGCTGCTTCCTACATCTGGTCAGCTCAACCTTACGTTCTAGAAGGGATGGGTCTGAGGAATTGCGGGAGGAGGACGTAGAGGACGAGGCTCTATCAGTTGAGCAAGAGTTACAGTGTCTCGCTCAAGCTAGGGCAATCCTCGAGAGGAATGGAAGCTTGTGTGACGTAAGGCATTTTCTATTTGTCAACGCTCTCTCCGACTCGAGAAAGTTGCTTCTATGAAGCAAAAGACCATCTTTGAGCATTTCCAAAGGAAATAAAACGCTTCTTGTCTGGCCCTCGACACTTGCATACCCCACCTATAAGCATAATAACCCCTTCTCCCGACTAGCATTCTTATAACGGGGGTTCACTGTACTTGCAAACAGCTCTTAGACGAACTTTTGTTTATCCCGAACTACGAAGTCTTTCCTAAGGTAAGTGAGGTTAAAAATCTCTCTTGTCTATTCTAGTTCAAGTCAGCCGGGTATAAGTTCACGAGATATGGCCAAACCAGTGATTTGGCACAATCTATTTACGTCTTCAGTGCAGTCTATGGACCGATGAGAACCTTCAAAATATTTATTTTCCAATAATTAATTGAATACTACCTATCCGGTGTGAGGGCTTGCGAAACCCGTACGCGCTGTTAACGAAAAATCTGGCGACCTCGTGCACAGCTCGCATGCTTCAATCGGTAGCACCACGTCCGCTCGTTTCACGGCTGGAAAGCTCACTCAACCGTGTTAAACCCTCCACTTAAACTTAGACCACCAAAACTGCTTCAAACGCTCCGCACTGGCAATTTACCCTCCAAAGCCTCACCCATCGCGTGTTTCGTTCTCTTTTCCTCGCTTCTTAATCCAAAGTTGCTACCCATCTGCTCCGGTCGGGCCGTCTGCGCCGCCCAAAACATTCCCACTCTGCTCAGGTAGTGCCATCGGCATCGCCCAGCCCGCACGGAATCTGCTTCGGTAGTGTCCTCTGTGTTTCCTCAACCGCATCCATCCTCAATTAATCGTTCCCTCGCTGCCCCACAGGCCATAACCACTGCGTTTCGATCGTTCCATTCGCACCGTCTGCACTGCGCCCACTCTGCTCCGGTCGGGAACCACTTGATGCTTAACTCTTCCCGGCCGCTACTACACATCCAATGAAACCCTACACCCCGCGTCTGCCTTGCCCGCTGCTCGGCTCGTCTGAAAAAGCGTGCCCTTTTTCGCTGCCTTCAGCTAACCCTCCACAGCTGCATACACGCCATAGCCACAGGTCAAAAACATCTAACGTGGCTGCCTAGAAGCACCTCCCAAAAAGGTCTCCTAACACTGCGCGCTTTTTGCAAGCTGCGTTGCGCGAAACTCCAACTACGCCCCACACGACACCGCTGCTCGCGATCGCATTTCTCGTCCCATCTTCCCAACTCGCTTTTCCGTTCTAAAGGCCGAAATCTCTCCAAACCCCCCCAGCGTGCTTGCACCTGCGCCTCGCCCGACTCCCTGCCTTGGATATATTCGGCTCTTCGCCCCATCTGCCCCCGACTCCCTGGTCCCACAGTAGTAGAAGATTCATGAACAGTTGTTGCCAGGAAGAAAGAGAGGAAGACAATAGAAACGATGTTGCGCGGCACTGAGAGGATATGTTAGATGTATTCGATATATAAACGGTACAAGAAGCCGACAGTATCGATGTGAAAGCTGGAGACGTCATGCGAGTACGCAGTTCCGATGAAGCTGAAGAAGGACAAGGGCAAGTTGATGGAGCCGACGGGATCTCGCAGTCGCAATCTCCATAACCTCTGGCGAAAACAGAGGATGTTAAGAAAACTGACAACCTGCGGTTTCTCGAAACGCAGTTGGAGCACTGCAAGTGCGAACCGCGCTGTGATTTTGAAGAAAAAGAAGCATATGCACAGTCTTTCGCGCTCATGTCCGAAACATGAGAAAAACGTAGTACGAGGGATGATGTTTGCACTGACCGCACCCGCTGTTGCAGTGAAGGATCTAAGAGAGACGCTTTATCTGGAACGAAAGAGAGCACGTCCAGAAGAAATAAATCCCAAATATAAAAGCATTGTGTATTCTATAAAAAGCCAGGGAGTATGCCGGGTCTTTTTTCAGGCATCGTGCAGCTCTATCCGCGGACGGTCTCACAGTACGTGGAGGAGGTAGCTGCAGAGAAGAAGCCCTCGCTTTCCAAGGGCGCGCAGTTCTTTAACCACAATGGGTATCTGTCACCTCAGAACCGCATTATTGTGGCATTCCTCACCGGGTATGGCGAACTGAACGCATGCCATTCCCTATTGGCCATGGCTCAACTGTAGAGGTCGCTGTACGTTATTTGCCTTCTCCAAAAACGACTCTGGCGATGTAGGAGCAATACAGGCAATAGGGGTCTGCGATACGTGACGGTTTGCCTATTGAACGAGGAGCATAGCTTACGGAGCCTCTGTCCAAGATTTCTTTCCAGCGCGTTTGGCAAGGTCATGTTACATATCTTATAGTCTCCCATAAGGGTAGTGATTTTTGTGATACCTGTAAACAGTTATCCAACTATATCACAACAGCGACGGATGGAGAGACGAGAAAAACGCTTATCAATACCCTTTGTTCAACACCGTTCAAATGCCTCTGCGGAGTTTTTAAGCTGTACAAAACCATGATGAATCGTGCGGCTACCGCGGATCCAAGCCAACTGGTCCATTTAGTTTTCGACTTGCTGAGAAGGTGCTCCCCCCTCACCTTCTTAGGCAACCAGGTCAAATAAATTTCGTGACTCGTCTCAAACTAGATCTATTCGCCGTACACCGCAGTAACCTTGGAAAGACAATGATATCATGTACCCCTGAAGGAAACTGGCCCGGCAGAAAGACTGCCGACGAAGTTGGATCGATGCTCGTGCATGCGATTGAAGAACTCCGCAGAAAGACGCGTTTTCAGGCTTTTCATGATTTATCGCTCCATGCCAATAACTGTAGCGCCCAAAAAAGAACCGTTTCGTTCTTTGGTTGCTTGGGCTTCGGGTTATTCTTCAGTTTGAAGATGAAATCGATCTCTACTTTCTTGTAGCTGGAAACACTAAAAACAGGTGCGATACCGCTTTTTGGTTCGTCAAAAGGAAGCTAAAGATTCGCGATGTGCTCTGCCCAGCTGACAGGGTTAATGCTGTTCGGGATAGTTCTGAGAGTATCGAGATTTTCGGGACGCGGAAGATTCAATTGAAAAGATGGAAAGCCCTTCTTTCGCGATGGTTCCTGTACCCTTCTGCTATTCAGATAACAAAGCAGCACTGCTTTTACTTCTGTTCTGAAAATAAGGGTTCAGTGGTCGTACGAAATCGTTCCGACTCTGATAAATCTTCACAGTTCTGTCTATTGAAGCGTAGTATAACAGTCAGTCAAGTTCACGCGGAAGCCTCTGCGGGTTTAGCTTCACCGGAACATGTTCTAACCCCGACTTCTTTGGGACCCGTTCCGTCTCCGAAGAAAGGAAACCGCCGAAATTATTTAATTACGGAGGTCTGTGAGAGATGCTATGCGGGAAATTATGCATTTATCACAAAGTACTTCTCACTGGACTAAGGCAATAAAGTTCTCCATCGAACCAATCCAGAAAACCCGAAAAGTCCGGTTCGCATTGTCCGTTTTATTCTAGTTTTCCGTTGTAGCTCTCTGTTTGTGTTCTCCAACTTTGGTTTTCGGACCAAAACCGGTCCAAATAAATAAAAACGGATCTAATAAAAATCCGCAATTGTCGGATTTTACGTAATCGTTGTTGATCGTTACACATATTTACTATTTTCGCTCAGTTTGCGCGAGCACGAATAGACATGCTCTAACGATCTATGGTCACACCATGTACGTAAGTTACTGTAACTCGCACCGCTATGTGCAGTACAATATGTGGTGCGGCGTGGTAGCTCACTCCCGTCGCGCGCACACAAGGGGACAGCGTGGTAGAGCTTAACGCGAGTTGGGATGCCGGCGCTAATGGGGACGTCGAACACGTGTGGTCGAACGGGTGTCGTCGTTCGGCGTAGTCTTCATCCACTCTCAAGCGCTGGAAACCATCCCAAAACAACACAGGGAATGGGGAAAAAGAAGGAAAAAAGAAGGTCAAAGACGAGGAAAAAGGCTTTACTTGGGGGTAGCTCAGACGTGCTACCAAGGTACCTTCTTGATGATGATACCTTCTGGATCCTCTTTTCCAAACCCCGGCGCGACCTAGGCCGCTTATGTAGCGGCTGGGGCCGCGCTCAAGGCGGAGTTCGTGGCCAAAAACGGCCCAAGAGGCAAAACCCCCTAAAAATAACTACACAGAGACATTACAGAAGCTACTTGACACTAGATGCCTTAAATAGACGACCTCGATAGGGCAACCAGTCCTACCACAACCCATTATCATGATATGCCCATCCGTGGACAGGTCCACCCAGCGCAGCCAATCAGCGCGCATAACACCCGGAGTGCCAAAGTGGCGAAGTGTCGGGCTACCCGCGGCGTACTGTACGCTGTACCTACCCACGCCGCCGAGGTGGCGAAGTGGCGGAGTGGCGAAGAAATTTCTTGTGCCGGGGTTAGCTCACACATGTATGATCCGACGTCGGGGGTGCGCCGCCCCCTTATCGTCGTACCACACAATATAGTGCAGTACAATAAAATACAATGCAGTAAGACCCCGCTGTTTGGATCGTAGCTGGGAGGATGAACTGCCACGCACTTAGCGGCGGGGTATTCAAAGGTTGAAGGAACTTTTGAGGAGTCTAATAGTGACCGAAATGGTCTAAGGGCGTCGTCTGCTTCGGTCCTTGTTGCCTTTCGGGCACCACAGGTCGCTTACCGGGCGATTGAACCCATAGAAATACCTTCTAAGTAATGAACGCACAACCAAGAACTCCATGCTGGTCAAGAAATACTTTGGCAATGGCCCACCTCTGAAACATCTTTTGTTATCCGAATGAGAAATGGAGAGGGAAGTGTGTGGGGTCAATCGACGCCCTTGACATGATGTTCCGGATCTTAACTTCGGACCGACCGGCGGAGGGGTCCTTAAATACCCGTAGCGCTGCCTGTAGAAGGCGGTAGCGCCCGCATCTAGAGAAAGCTATTTTCAAGTGGACAAGTGGGGATCCACCCAGGGTGGTAAAGTGGCGAAGTGGACGCGTAGCGGGGAATGCGTCCAAACGGGAATATCTTCCGCACCGCGCTAAATAGTGCTGAGAGAATGCATACTAGCAGTCACCCTGTAGGGCGGTGGGGGAGATCGAAGGGTGGAGCGCAACACCGGCGGCGGTGGCGTGAGAGATGCGGCAGCCTAGTCCTCTGGTGGTCTTCGCCGCTATCCAGGGGGTACGAACTTGTCTTGTTCGTAGCTCGGTACTTGTCGGTGGGTGCTGTCGCTTGTCGGGCTTTTTGAATCGACATTGCCGATGCGGGGGCGGGTGAGTGTGTCTTGCTTGCCAAATTCTCCTTAGTGGAGGCGCCAGTGCTACTTGACTTGGCCGTTCCCACCGGTGATGCATTCATGCAGTCGGGAGGGGGGGAGAGGGTGAGGAGCTCGTTAGTTTGCGCGTTTCGCTGCGGTCCGGCAGGTTTCATGAAGGCGTCGGCCGAGTTAGAGGCGGACGGGATGTTATGGATTTCAATGCGGTGGTTGACCTGATAGTACGGGAGGAATTAATGCTTGACGTCAATAAACTTGCGACTTTTCGTCAGTACTTGGTTCGTCGTGATGCGGATCGTTTTGGTGTTATCCATGTGCACGCGCATCGGGTTGTCGTCGGGCATTCTTAGATGTCCTGTAGTTTGCGTCGAACCCAAATCGCATGCTGAACCGCGTCGGTTGCGGAGATTTATTCGGCCTCAAAAGTCGATAGGCTGAAGCTTTTCTGCTTTTTGGAAGTCCAGCTGACGAGCGCACCCTTTATAGTGGTCATGTGGACGATTTGGTATTCCCACGATGTGTACACCGCAAAGTCGGCGTCCGCGAATACCTCAATTCGTGGTTCATTGCCCGCGTTGTAGGTGATGCAAAGTTTGATCGCGCCAGCGAGGTAGCGAAGTACGTAGAGCACGAGCACGAGATTGTGTGCGGTTGGGTGGGACATCAACTGCAGTACGCGAGGTAGGGTCGTTTTGAGTCATCGAAGTATCACAGATAGCCGATAATCGCGGGTTATCAGCTCCCGCGCGCGGGCGGTAGACGGAGTGTTCCTACAGGTTCTTTGAATTGCGATCGAAAAGGGAGGGGCGACTTGGTTGGTGTGCAGTTTTGAATTTCGTGACGCTCGAGTACGGTCTGCGCGAACGTCGCTTGGCATAGGTCCACTTTCATTTCAGGCGTTTGGGTGACATTAAACCCGAGGAAGGTCTTTGGGACTCCGAGTCCTTGAGCTGGTAATTGGATCGAAGGCAGTAGGACAGATTCTCGATGAGTGCCTTGCACGGGGACGATACAAGGAAAATTCCATAGAAAAACAGACGTGGATAGGGCCCCGTGTGCTCTTCTTGCTCAACAGAAAAGCGTGCGCGCGCGCGCGCGCGTAGCTGTGGGAGGTGAGGAGGTCCATGAATGCTGTTAGATACATGTAGACCGAAACTGGTGAGCCGTACATTTTGAGGAGTAGCCGCCCGTACGGGGCAGCGTGTTTGAAGGTGCCATCTGCGCGGCGTGGTTGGGTGAGGTAGACCGTATAATTGTCTGAAAATATCTCGTTGGGGAAGGCCGATGTGATGTCGAAGTGGTTGATGTTATAGCCATTTTTAGCGGACACGGAAAAGGTGAGGAGGGCCGTGGTTTTGTCGTTCATGTTTTCCGTGGTGGCAGCGGGGTCGCAGTGTGTAGCATCCCGCACAGCCGGGCCGGGCGCTCCTACCCCCTTGCTTTTCCCGCGAGGTGTTGTGCAGCCGTAAAGCACCTTGGCCTACCGCAGTGCAGCTGCAAAGTGGGGAACCACCGCCCTGGCGGATACCATACCGTTTTTCGCCCGCACAACCGTATGATACCTCTGCAAGGAGGTCGGGGCACACCACTGTACGCGCTTACAGTAATGCGCCACAGTTTCCAACGTAATGGCACCCCACTTTATGCAGATACAGTGGTGCGCCACTACATGGGGTGTGTCAGCGACACCACTGTACGTTCGTACAGTGGTGCATCACCGGGCATTAAATGGTGACACAATACTGTATGGCCATAAAGTAGTGTGCCACGGCACATGAAACGGTGGCACACCATACACGATGGTGCACCACTGCGTATAATTTGGTGGTACATAACTGTACAGTCGTACAGTGGTGCACCACCACATAGGGTATGGAGATACATCACTGTACGCTCGTGCAGTGGTGCACCGTTTTTCGTGACATAGTGCCACCCCACTGTAAAGCTGTACAGTGGGGTAGCGGCGGAGGGGTTTCTTCAGCACAGCAGTGCGAGGCTGGCGCCTCTGTAAATATGTACAGTGCAGGAGATAATGCAATGCAGTACTGAATTACCGTAGCCCGGTGACCGTTGCGACGCAACAGCCCACCGACCGCCGTCGCATACACGTGTACGCGACGGGTAGTAGTACGTGTACAGTCGGGCCGTCAGCGGATGTGCTCGACTACAGTAGGTAGCTTGCTCCCCCCTTTTCTTTCCTTGAAGTAAACACACATTTACTGCACTCTTCCTCGCCTTCCGGACCCCTTCTCCACCTCTCTCGATCAACCCCTCTACCAGTTGTATAACGGGCTGAGCAACGGACGCTCCGGGCGGTCTGGCTCACGTACCCGCTGGGTGTGTGATCAGGCGTAGCTTTTTGAGCACACAAAAGCCACTAGGCCGCTCTTTCTCGCCAGCTGGAGAGTGGTATCCTGATCAACCTCCCTCTTCCGTGCCGCTCTCGGTCGTCTTCAGACGTCGAACCAGCCCCGCGTGGTATCACAGCGCGCTTGCTCTGATACTACAAATTGTATGTAGCGGTCATGTGGTCCTCCCGAAGTGCGCACCTTTATTTGCGCTCGTTGACTGACCCTTACTCGTGGAACTTTTACTTACACGACATGGCTGTTGGAGTAGGCGGGTCTAATTCGTGTTGTTAGTGCCAGTTCATAGAACCCATGACATCCCATTTTTACAGCTCTTCATCGCCCGCCGCCCGCTATGCCGCGGTATCGGGGTAGCGATCTTCTTGAGCTTTATTAGCTGGTGCGGGGTTTCCGATTTTTATCGTTGTGGGCGTCAGCGCTCTGTACTTCGCTGTGCAGGCATTTTTTAGCCACTGGGTCGCGGCACGCGTGGTACGGTTTGAAGTCGCGCGTGCGCACGATCGCGTCGGATCTTTTTCTAGGAGTTAAATTTGAATACGGCGCCCGTCGGAGTCAGGGTGTAAGTAGGTGGCGGGGCGCGCGCGTGGGTCAGTTTAATCTTTGGGCGACGTTCGGGCGGTCCCGATTCGGCCGAACGAGAAGAAACCATCGTGTCGTGGCTTCACGCCGTGCCATGCGGTGTAGGGCGATGTGTCGAGTACCGTATGGGGTAGGATGTTGTACTTATACGCTGCGTCAGCTAAGGCGTCGGTCCACATGTTGTCCGTTGCGCTGCTGTGTGCGATCGCTGCTAGGGCTGCCTCCATGAGTGTCCTGTGCAGTCGCTCGACGATCCCGTTCTGCTCTTGGTCATACGGCGGGGAGAGCATGTGTTTTATCCCCCGGTTTTTCATGGTGCGCTGCATTTCAATGCTGATGTACTCCCTCGCGTTTTCTTTCCATGCTAGGATCAGCTTGCTCGTCGTGGCGATGTGGTGCAGGAGTCGTCGGATCGCGGGTTGCGCCTGTGATTTGTCGCGAAGCAGGATGATGTGGGCGTGGAGGGAGCCTAGGTAGACTACTACGAGGAATTATTTGTGTCCTCGACGGCTGGATGATGGTATCTTTCCACACGTGTCGAAGGACATGTACTTATCGATTGGTTGGCGGTGCTATTTATTGAATTGTAGCGCTTTTTTCTTTGTATTTCTCGCACGCTGACCATGTGAGCCTCCTATCGGCGTCCTGCGTTATCCTCATTTCTAGCATTACGTCTCTTTTGATTGCCTTCCGCAGGTGGTGATTTTGGCGTAGTTTATGATGACGTTACACCGGTGGGTGCGCTTATTTTTCCCCCACTTAGGGTGACGTGGGTGTGTCGCGCGCTGAAGCGACTTCGCTGTCGTTGCGATTCGTGATTCCTTTGCCTTGTGTATTTCTGTTCCCTCGCGCCCTGTGTTTTTTCGTCGTCACGCTTCTTGTGCTTCGGTGCCAGTGGTGGTGGGTGCTTAGTGTGGTATTTTTTCTTTTGTGTAGACGAACGCCTCTATGCGATGCGTTTGTGTGCGTGTGTATTTGTGTGTGCTTTTGGGACTTGAGACTTGGGCCCTGTTGGATCCTGGCTGTGTGTCAGCAGCGCGTGTACGCAGTACGTACTGTAGTTGGCTTCTGAGCCAGTTGGCTCCAGCGACGACGCGGCCGGTGTCCTTTTCGATTACATCCGCTTGGCGCATGTAGAACGTTACATGTCCGTGCCAGCGCGTGAGGTCTTGCACGGAGACTATGTTGTTATTGAACGAGGAGGCGACGACAGAAGTTGTGGTTAGTGGCTGCGGTTCATTGGTGATGGTCGCCCCTCCCGCGTGCGTGTAGGTGGCTCTTTGATCGTTCTCTGTGTATGTGCGCAGTTTTCGCATTGGAAAAGTGACGGGGGTGGGACAGGTTAGATGTGTTTTGTGCGCAGCACTGTAAAGGGAGTACAGAACGCCCGGTTCCGGATCGTCATCCTGACCATCGTCCGAGCTCGACGAGTGGCGTCTGGATGCTGCCGCGGCCTTGTAGCTGTTCTTGGGCGTTTTGGTCGGCCTTGGTTTTCCTGTCAACTTCGTGGCCTGCCGCGGTGGGATAGCGAGCCGCTTACGCTTTTTCTTGCTCCAATCCCTTCGTGCTTTAAGGGCTTCGGCCTGTATTTTGCATTGGTCCCAGGAGTGTTGGTAGTTATTGAAGCCAACTGCTGTGTGCTACCATCATGGCAATAAATAATGTCGACCGCGTCAGCTGCCTGTTTGAGCCGAGGTGGGAGCGGAATATGGTGACTATTTGTGGCTTTATGACTCGGATACTGCTCCGGGATGGACAGTGGCAGCTGTTTCGTAGTCTTAGTCCATTATTTCGACTTGGTGGCGGTTCCCGCACTAGTTACTTAACCGTCTGTGATTTGGCACCCAAATTAGTCGTGCAAATTTTCTGCTTCGCCTCCTGGCCACCAAGGAGAGGATCTTGATGTAGATCGATGTCTTTATCGGTCGATGTCGGGGTACTCGGCCAAGATCATCTTTTTTCCTCGTGGTCTCGTTCTTGGTGATGAAATCCTCTACATCGTCTTGGCCTTCGATTGGAAGCACTACTTCTGCGTCCCTTAGGTCATCTTGTTCATCGGATTTGTAGCTTTTCAGAACTTGCTTGATCTTGTTTAGTATTAGACAAGGCGACCTGTTTGGAATTTTCTTAAGATGCTGGGTAAAAAAGGTTGCCGCACTGGATTTTTCATGTCTAGTTTCTGGCCGGGGGCCTTGGTCTTAATGTCTGGAGGTAGGCCTCTAAGTTTTCGTCGAGGCATTGAGCCACGCCCATGAAGTGTGCTAGAGTCTCGAGGCTTTTTAGCCATTGAGGGAAGCTTTCCTTTTCCAGTTTAGTCAGCTCTATGGCGGCGTACATTATGGTGGCCATGTCTGAGTCGGGGGTGGGATGGGGGGAGGGGCGGTTAGTGTCTTTTTCTGCTGCTTCTTTCGTGTTTTTTGCTCTAGTACTGCGCGTGTGTGTGTATATTCTTGATCCTGCGGTACTTGCCTCTCTAGTGCTCGTTGATCCGCCTGTGGGGTCGGGTACGGGGCGGGCGCTTCTTAGTTGTAGTAGGGCTGCTTGCGCAGTCGCATAACCTGGGAGAAGGATATGCAAGTGTTTGGGATAAATCGACGTCCTCGACGTGATGCTCCGGCTCTTTACTGCCAATCGGACGGCGGAGGGGTCCTTAAATCCCCGTAGCGCGGTCCGGAGAACTCGCGAACGCCCGCATCGCGGAAACGCTATGATACTTGGACACGTGGGGATCCACCCAGGGTTATAAAGTGGCGAAGTGGACGCGTAGCGGGGAATGCGTCCTCTCACTGAATGATACACATCCTCTTCCCAGCCTCACTGAGCACAATACCCTTCTTTCAAATGAGGAAAAGACCATTTCTAACCTGGGGTGTGAAGCTATCGAATACAGTCGTGTGGATTTTCTGCTGTTTCTCAAGTAGCGGTACCTTTCTGTAACCCCAGCTCCTGAGAAATGTACCTCATTTTCAATACACTGTTGTCTTTAGTGGTAGTTTATGGACGGAAGCGATGCTTATCTATCATACTTTTCGTGGAAAACTGGGCTTGTGGGACACCGATATTCTTTACCAGTTTCTTAGCAAAACTTTTTTTAAATATATCTTAAGTTCACCTCTTATGAAGATACCTAAATTTCAAAACAGTTGTTGCAAAGATAAAAAATCTCAAAAAACGGATGTATCTAAGATATTCTACTCTCAGGAGAGCGTCAGTCTATTAATGTCTATAGCATCCCAAAGGTCCCTATTCATGTGCAGGATATCTGGGACTCAAAATTTGTCGGGGAAAGCCCCTTCCTGCAGTCCTCAAGCATGTGATCGGCCTTAGAAAACAAGCGCTCACAGATATTTTGAAGTCGGTAACAAGAAGCGCAGCTCACGGCTTTTAGCCGCAGAATAACTATACTCCCTGCGCTGCCTCTTATCTGCACACTCCGCGAAAGAGAGACTACCGTTTGCCTCCGTTTCGCTAGTCTTTTCAGAAAGTTGAAACCCGTAGAGCGCCATGCATTCTTCCCTACCCAATGCACGCTCGTTTCCCAATTGAACCTTAAAACTGCAGCCTCAAAAATCGGAGAGTGCACAATTCCAGCAGTTGGATTCAGTCGCCTGGTGGCAAACGGATATTTCTCAGTCACAGCATCTAATAGGCCTCGTACTTACGCCACAGTAGTCTCCATCGCCTGAAGATGTTTTGTGGCTGAATCCCAGTCATTTATTTTCTTCAAAAGCGCCACAAACTCCCTATCCCCCGCAGTTGTGAGACATAAATCATCGACTTGATTCTCTCTTAGCATGGGAAGTAATTCCTTTAGCGTCATATAACGATAAAACATCATGAATGATGAGCTCCACCGGGTGGCTTTTTCAGTTTCGGCCGAAGAGGTGTAAACCTGCGCAGCTTAGCTGCAATCACCAATGTGCGCAGTTTGATCATCAATTTATTCACGTTATCTATAAGGTCAATCTTATCCACGGATAAATCGTGAACCGCAATATTGAAGCGGTGACTTGCACATCCAAGTAGCGTAATGGTGATCTTGTTTACGATTGACTTATTAACATTGCAGTTATCTACAACAATACATACGAAATTAACCCAGCTCTTCTTGCATAATTCCAAGATGTATGTCAGAAAGTTGATGTGCTCGTCTCCGTCTAGATGGCTCTCGTCTTGCATAGGAGAGAAATTCAATAAGCGTACCACGTACACATCATCATTTCTGGCCCAGAATGGAGCGAATACTCCGAAAAAGTGTGTCGAACCCGTTGATCATACGTCAAATACAAGTTTCAACTGATCTGGAAGCTCGTCAACAATGTTTTCTTCGACACATTGAGTGAAACGGGGAAGGTACAGCATAATTGTAGAGAATTAAATGGGAGCGTGATTCAACTGCTCACGTATCACAGCTTTCTCAATGAAACTGTATGGCAGTAGTCTGTTTATAATGAACTAGAACAATCCAAGGTAGTTGCTGGCCTTTTTGGATTAAAAGAATGTTTCAATTTTTCGCCGGGCTGTGGCGGTATCCGATGATAGTATGACCTCATAGGCCTTGAGAGCATCCTATACATGAGAAGCAAGATTTTAGTAGCTCCCCCAATCATTTTGCGATGATTACCACATTTTCAATTCCAATAGTCACTGGTTGGTCCCTCACGTGTGTTGAAGAGTTCAGCCAGGCTGCGGTCGCCCTTCTCATTGGGAGGCATTGCGAAAGGAGGGTTGTTTTATGCGTGGTACGAGCTGAGACGTACAAGAGCGGAACAGACTTCTGCTACAATACTAGATAATTAAGGCGAGTCATTATGATATTACCGTTTGAAATTTTCTCTGCGAGTATTTCAAACTCAAAATTTGAAATGATAAGATACAGTTTACCTTGCAAAAAATATAGATATTTCTTTGGGTTTTAGTATCAAAAATAAATAAAAATTTCAAACAATATCAAGATATACGGTGCGTTGCATAAATAAGCTCATGTGTACAAAAAAATATAATTCATCCCACCGTGGCATAAAGTTTTTTTATGAAATCAATTCGTCTTCGTTGGCGTAATTGTTGCAAAAAGAAGCTAATATTTTCATTTACCACCATAAAGCGCGGCTGAAAGTCCTTCTTTGTCTCTACAAACACATGTACCGATGTCACCCGCCCCCTCCTTAACCGAGAGACACAGTGCGCATTCTGCGGCTTCCTGGAGCAGGTCTATCTGCGCCAAAATACCAAAACATTTATGTGTAGAGTGTACTCTTTGATATCCTTTTTGAAGTCAACGTCAACATACAGTCTGAAGAAAGTCCTGGACGCCCAAAGAAGCTAAAAACACGACTGCATGCTTGCTAAAACAGTTTTAAGTACGAAAACCTGTCTTTCAGAGACATCAAGCACATTCTGGACTTAATTGTCGGTCGATAAACGCTCTGGAGAGCCGTTTCAGAGCTGGATAAGTTCTGCTACGCTAAGATGAAATGTACACCAGACCTAACGGATTATCACAAGAAGTGTCAAATTCACTGGGCAATGTAGCACGTCCATTACAAGGATGAGTGGGATAAAATGATTTTCAGTGATGAAAACTTCAATCTGGACTGCCCAAACAGGTCGAATTATTACTGGCATCACAAGAGAAGCACTAAACGCAAGTTTCTCAGTCGCCATAGTGGTGTAGTATGTGCGATGATATCGGGCGCTATCAGCTGGGGTGAAAAGCCAGATTTTTTGTCATTTCTCACATTCTGAAAGCACCGCAGTACAAGGATATCCTCGAAGACTCTTTTTGCCCTTTTCGTATGCCTCAAACGGTGCAGACTTCGAGTTCATACAATATGATGTGCCTATTCATCGCGCTGGAGTTGTCACAGACTGGTTTGAGGACATGGATATTTGCGTCATGTAGTGGCCGGTGCTCTCTACTGATTTAAGTCCCATTGAAAATTTCTGGGGCGTCCTTTTGCGAGCGGTTTACAAAGGCGGGCGCCAGTTTCGGACTGCTAAAGAGCTGCAGCAGTGCGTGCTGCAGAAGTGGGACTTTATCACCAATGAATGTGTGAAACCCCACATTTTCTCTATGTCTAAACGTTGCGTAGATGTTTTGCACGAGCATAGCGAAGACTTCAAGTACTAAGCCTCGCTAATTCCGGAGAAAGTTTTAAGAAACGGCCGATGTGAGCTTCTTCCTGCAACTAAAACTGTTTTGGAAAATTCGTTTTATTAAAATCTGGAAATATTTCCTGTCTTTGTTGAAATTTATGTTTTTAGCTTATTGATGCAACGCACTGTTTATCATACTCATTTAACATTTATTTTTCTGAAAGACTTTATTTTCTTACATTTCCCCGATTTAAGCAGGAAATTATTTGAATTAAGAAATTCTTTAAATTGAGATAATTCGACAAATTAATCTGAAATTTTAAGAGAAAATTTTCTGTGAAAGGGAATTTTGGACCTGGAAAGAAGTCCGGGGGTTCTCACAATTTTTCGGTTAAATCTATGGAATCGGCCCGGCGAGACCTATTCCAGGTAAAACAATAGCCCGGCGGGAGACGCGTTTGGTTTTCTGTTGGACACAGGGTTTGTTGGAAAACGAATGGGTTTTCGAGAGCCGCCCTTGTCAAAAGTTTAATCAGATTCGATTTTGTTCATTATTTAAACTATATTCCGTACGGGTTCTTCCAATAAAAACAATACGTATTAATAAACTCATCCAAAAAACTTCAAACGTACCATTATCAGCTTCCTGCCAACAGAGGTTCTCACTACCTGCGCAGGGGGGAATTCAACTGCACCAACCAGCATCTCTCGTTTCGTACCCCAAATGAAACTCACTCCGCTGTGGTTCGCGTTTAAAAAACATTTAATCACTGCGCAACAACAAATGTTCCCACTCCTTACGCTGGGAAATAAAAAAGCATAAACTAGAATCCCTCATTTGGCACCCTGCACGAGCCCCACTCTTCTTTTGTCCGGATGTACTAATATGGTACATCGCAGCGCAGCAAGTTGTACTAAGGCCGAAAATTCCACCACGTGGCCAGAAACCACTTACTGCGCGCATTGTACGGGCCACAGACACGAACTATGCAATGGCTGCAAGAATTCTTTCCGAAGCTACGTAACGAAAACATCGTCAAATGAAATTCGCGAGTGTTTAGAGCACTCCGATGAGCAGAGGGAGATTGCCTTTTATGGAAACCGTATCGCCAAAAAGAGATTAGGTACTATTAGATCATCACGGCCAGTAAATCTTGTTGTCCTAGGGTGGTGGAGTTGGAACAGCTTCTTTACAGTAAGGTAGGTTGACGGCAGATGTAAGGTCTAGGGGAATTGTATAAAATTTATGTATATAAAGTTGCAAATTGGTCAAGTTACTGGTGAGACGGTCTTATATATTTCTCAATCCTTCCCAGCATGTTCTAAAATTTCTCTCCTCTTTTCGCATTTTAAAGAGGATTTAACCACCTCTTCCTCTTATATAGCCCAGCTCAAGCGACCGGTTCGTCAAATGGCCTACTTTGGGCAAGGTAGGGTCCCAGTCGATTTGAGGAAGGATAAAGACTGGGCCGTTCGCGCCGATTGAAGCTGGCCGGCTTTCCATACACTGGAGAGAAGCTAGCGAGAATTCTCGCCTCATGTGTACGGCCGTACGTGCAATGCCTTCCCAAAGCGTACTATTTCAGGATGGCTTACGATCTAATGACCTCTACAAGCTTCTGAACTGGGAGGGCTTCAAAGATTACAGAAAGGTTCATGGAGATCTGTTGTGCTACAGCGGTCCTATCGTCTCGCCGTCGCACCTAGGTACGATTCATGTGACGGCGACCCCGGGGCCGAGTGATCCGCGTAAGCGCGATGAGACGTACATGATACCGCTGTGGATGCACGCCTTCGAGAGTAAGGAGCTCCAAAGAACTGGGCACGTGATTGCAGGGCACTGACAGGAGATCGAATGCTTACAAAAGCAGGTATGGAATCGGCTATTTATGCCGGCTACGGCCGGGTCAGACGGACGCGAGGTCCCGTACAGCATGCGTCCGGATTTGCCGCTCTTAGCGGCCTACTGAGGACAAAGCCTACTAAATGATACCCTGAAGCCCGCTTTGTGGATCGCGAGTGGGTGGTGGGGATCTGCAAGGACCTCCTTGTACAGGCCCGGGTCGGGTGGCTTTATTAAATACCCGAAGGCATCCGTGACGATATCCGTAGTGTGGGTGTCTATTATGTGCTTTCCGACTGGGGTGGTACCATAGTAGACGATTTACGCAAGCTGTTGCGTTTTGTGTACGCGCTGCATTAGTCTGAATACCCTTATGAGTTCAGATATTCGAATCCGGACCGTATGTAAAGGACCAATTAAAACATAAACAACCGCAGTCATAAAATTGTCCCCTTGACGAGGCTGAACGTAACCAACTTACCGACTTTTCACCGCAACCAGGCGCTAAAGGCGCCTGTGATGAGGCGTGCAGAGGACTTCGGCGTACGTAGCCGCAGTAGAGGGGGAGTGGGGGAAAAGACGGAGTGCTTCGTTTGCCCAGCGCGGACGAGGCTGTCTTCGTCATGAAGTTTCCGACTGTGTAGGGATTGGCTTTGCGGTGAGTGCGTGTGGAAGAGGCGGCGAAGTCGCCTCGAGTAACTGTGATGATGTCACCTGACTGTTGTGTCGAAAATATATCGACTCTGATGGAGGAATCCCCTTGATTTCAGCGGAAGTGGCGCCGAAGGCGCCTCATATCCAAATCGGGTGGTATCCTGTGATTGTTTGAGCTGGTCATATGCCGCGCCGTGATTCAAATTGGGAGCGGAAGAGGCGGCTCAATCGTATCTGATCTCGGCCAGCTGGGTAACGGAAGGCAAAGTGATCTGGTTCTCGGCGGCGGCGGCGGCACTGGATCGCCTCTTGTAGTAGAGTGGGGAGGAGCATATAAGCGGCACTAAATGATTCCCCACGGACCCACACATACATACACACACAGACACACACATACACCCTCATCACTCCCACACCACATCCTTCATCAACAATCCACAGTAATCATCATGCCGAATCATGAAATTGCCTACCTCACGCGCCTCTTCACACGAGGCGCCATTCCGAGGTCGCGTATGCCGACGCAGGTCCCGCGTTTCTAGGCTGATGCTGACGCCGTGGGTTTCCCCGCTGTCAAGGGCGGCCTTCCAGATGACGCATTGTTTCCCGAGTGGACGCGATTCCCCGCGTCCAAGTCATCTGATAGGAGCTCGAACACGTTCTGCACAGCGAATTTGGCCGCGAGGGGAACATGCGAGAGAGGAGTTGCATCGCGTCGCTCGGTTATGCGTCACGGTTATACGCAATCGGTTCATCGGGGAGTCCTTGGGTTGGTTCCAGATTCCGTCCTGTATTCCAACGGACCGCGTGCTCACGAACCGGAATGCGGCCAATGCGCACTTCCTCACCAGCGTTTACCAGTGGGTATTCCTCGGTGCCGGCGGAAATGGGGATATACACGACATCGTGCACTTCTGCCAATTCACGCAAGGCAGTTTCAACTACCGCCACACCGGGGTTTACCGTTGTGAGCATGCCGCTCGGGCTCGGTATCGGTTCGAGATGACCGTGATGAAACTGCACAGCGTCGCCATGACCTGAAGAGACTTCTGTATCTTCCGGTCAAACGGGAAGTGGAACGGACTATTCTGGAATAACCATGGGCAGAAGGGACGGTTTGAAGACGGGTCCATATAAACCTCTACGAATTCCCGTAGGCCAGTCGCGTTACGAGGGCGAACATGATGGGCGAGAACGGCGTGCCCAAGGGCCTGTGTTTGTCCTACCTGTTGAGAATGCCGTACTTTGATTGAACGCTTGACGAATTGCGTCGCCGTCTGAGGCCGCGTCTGTCGGCTGATGACCGACGGACGATCATTCGCGTGGACATGCTGATCGGGGCGGAGCTGGCTTGGGCCCATATGCATACCTGGGCCCTGGGGAAGTACTGGAAAAAGCGCGTCCTTGTACTGCTGCGGCATGCACTCACGTTCATCGCAGTCCAGATACCCCACGCAGAAAGTTACTCTCCTCTCCCGCAGCGGGAGTGGGGAAACGCGGGGATGGCCCTATTTTAGATGACGCGAGCGGCGGATGCTGTCTTCCCCATCCAGCGGCAGTATCCGGACGCGCTTAGTCCCACGCGTCATGTCTCTCTGGACGCGCTTGGCGTGGAAGGTCCTGGTGACACCCCGACCTTGGCTGTTCAGGCGCTTCTCGCCCAATTTTTGGGACGACGACCGAGCCTGTTAGGAGAGATACCAGCGGCGCCCGCTGACTCATACGAGGTTCGAATGCAGCCGCTGCCGCCGCTGCCTCCTCCGCCCCCTCCGCTGCCTCCAGCGCCCAAGGTGGTCGACCCTGGCGCCAAGCAGGCGCCAGTTGAAAATGGTGGCGGTGGTGGGTTTGTGATATAATGCAAGAAAGTCGCGCCGTTAAGCTCGAAGCAAGTCGGTCGGGAGGTAAGGCAAGAGGCAAGCGCATCGGTGACAAGTTCTGGGGTGTCGTCGAGGGCTCTAGCCATCATCCCCTTGAGGTCGGTCCCAGCTCCCGCAGGTGTACGGGCACCGGTTCAGCGCTTTGTCATCCAATGTGCCTCTGTGCCGGCCTCCGTGTCAGTAGATGCCAATTCGACTAAGGCTGCTGCCGTCGCGACGTCGGAGTCCACCACCCAACCATAAACGGCACCGGGGGCACCGGCTCCTTCCGGTCCAATCATTATGCCGTCTGTCGTGCCCATTGCATCTGCCTTGGCTACTGAGTCGATGGCTCAGGCCATGGTCACCCTATCCCCGTACCCCTCACCAAGGAAATTCGCACCTTCGGCGCGAAGGAGTGAGAGGGAGGCGGGTTCGGCTGATACAGTGCGGACCGTGTCGGTTAATTCTGAGTGGGACGCAGTGGCCACACGAGTCGGGGGCGCGGTTTCCGCG
>JAVCKV010004757.1:0-26897 GCA_032274145.1 Herpochondria borealis | reverse complement strand
GCAGCGGACAGCGTCGGCTCGTTCATGACAGTGGCACTTTCACCAGTGTCGAGTTAGGCCCGTCGAACGCACCAACCTCAACAATCGCAAAGTCGTCGCCAGCGAGAAGCACGGTGCCAAAGTTCCGAGGACCAACCTCGACTTCGATCCACTCGGTGTCATCGGGGCGGGCCAAGAACCAAGTAGCGCCATCAATTCCAAGAAAGATCGAGCCGTCGGTCGCCACAGAAATTCCGCCTTCGAACTCGGGGTTCTCCTCACCGTTCGAGCGGCCGATCACCAGCGACTGCCAGTCGTCAAAAGGCGCCGATGCTGCCATAACCGACGACATCCCCGCCACAAACGCTCTGCCATCTGGCGCCCCGGCGACACCCAGCAGGAACGAACCAGTGATCGGTTCTGGGAGCGGGACCAAATCAGTACCGACCTCAGGATTCCAGCGGACGACAACACCACCGTCAGATACTTCGCCAACCGGATCGGCCAGACACCCCGGGTCGATCTGGGCGGCGACCTCCGACGGCGCCCCAAGAAAGGTGTTCTCAAAGAGCTCACCAAACAACGCAAATCGATTACCTAGGTCGACCGTTTCGCTCGAGCCGTCCGTGCCAACTATCTGCAGCACGCTCGATTGCGCACCCAGACCGCCGAGCAAAGAAACACACTCTTCAACACCAGGATTTTCCAACGCAAAAAGCTCGGGCGCTTCGCCCTCACCGAGCTCTACCACGATCTGTGCGTCACAATCGGCGAAGGCAATGACATCCCCCTCGTCCGTGGTGCGCCGGACCGCACTACAAATTTCCTTAGCGACATCGGCCGACAGTGTCGGAGTCAAATACTCGATAAGCGACGCCTTCGAGGTCTCGGTCGCCGGGCCAATCACGGGCACCGCTGTTGCGACGTCGGACATCTTCACCGGATACGGAAACCCAACGCCGTCCAACGTTGGACGGGTTGGGTCGAGGGTCCATGTCGCGGCATCGGGGCTAACCCAGAACGAGATGCGGAACGCCTCATCTCCCGGACTGCCCTGTTCGTTCCAGGTGTTCGACTCGTCGAGCGCCAGAACAAACCCACCGCTAAGACGTTCGAACCCCACCACCGACCCGCCCGGAAGGTCATCGAGTGGAAGCTGGTTCCAGTTGAGCCCGTCGGGCGACCGATACAACCCGCCCTCTTGTTCGTTGTTGCTGAACCCGTGGGCGAACCACCCAACTTCGGCCGGCACGACGTTAAACGCAAGAAAGAGCGAATCGGCGCTCGCAAAGCTGTCGAGCGGATCGACGGCTGCTTCGGTGGGGTCCACGGAAGAGTCTTGGGACTCGGCCTCCTCGTCAGATGCCGAATCGGTTGTTGACGGCGCCTCGGAAGTAGATGGAGCGACCGTGGTTGTGGTTATCGGTGTGCCCAAAGCCGTTGTGCCCGAATTCGGGGCGAGCGCATACACGACCCCAGCCACGGCAAGGAGCGCTACGGCAACAACAACAATCGCTCGTTTGCCCGACGCCCCGTTGTTCGAGCCCGTGGGCTCGATTGGGGCCAGTCCACGCCCGGACTGCAGATCCCCGTACTCAATACGGACCGATGCAGTCGAATCATCGTCCAGGCCCATGAACCAACCGTACCAAGACGACCACGGCCATCTGGCTGCGGGGTCCCCGCACAAAGTAAATACTCGTTCAGAAGTCGCCGAGCTGTCGACCGGTTTTAGCCATGAGCTGATAGAGCTATTCGATGCTTAGTTCTCACTTTCGCCGCCTACAACTCGTCCTCGTAGCGGTTGCCCTCCTCGCCGCCGCATGCACATCGAGCACCGACGACGGCGACGCTGGTTCTGGCCAGTCGACGGACGACGCCGCTCAAGCCACTGACGAGGCAGTCGCCGACGGTGACGACTCCCTGGCAACGGTGCCCGCACTCGATGGCCCCGTCGACCCCGAAGGCGTCCGCCAGCTCGCCGAATCGTTGACCGGCGGCGAGATCAGCGGCGAAGAGCTGACGTGTCTTGTCGGCAGCGCCGACGGAGACTCCCAGGTAACCGAGATGTTTAACGGCGCCCAAACCGAGAGCTACTTCTTTAGCCCCGAGGCCTACACCGCCCTCACGGTCACGGTGCACGACTGTCTCCCCACCAACACCCTCGCCGAGTCCCTCACCCTCCTTGCCGGCGGCGCTGGCGAAGAATCCGATGCACAATTTGTTACTTGTGTTTCGGACAAGATCACGGCCGAACAGACCGGCGACCTGGCTTACACCGGCTTGTCGGCGCTGCTTGTTGGTTTCGAAGTTCCCGAAGGCGCCCAAGCCATCACGATCGAAGCAACCACCGATTGTGTCACCCCCGACGGTCTCGCAAACCAGCTCGGTTCGGCCCGTGAACAGTCGAGCGGCTTCACCGTCGACGCCGACCGTGACTGTATTGCTGCCGCCATCAACGACGCATTCATCGACACCTTCTGGGCTGGCGCAGTTTCGGGCGCCGATACCTCCGCCGCCCTCGAACCGCTAATCGACGGTTGTACCTCGGAGTACGACAGCGGTCTGGCCAAAGAACTCCCCGCTGACTTTGTCGAGTTCGCTGGCGAAGGCGCCCTCGCCGACGTCGACCCCGCTGTCCGCAACAACGTCTATAGCGCAGCTCCCCCAATGACCATCGATACAAGCGTTGATTACCAGGCCGTCTTGACCACAACCGATGGCGAGATCGTTGTCGACCTCTTCGAGGACACCGCACCAATCACGGTCAACTCGTTTATCGCGCTGGCAAACGACGGCTACTACGACCGCACCATCTTCCATCGGGTGCTGCAGGACTTTATGGCCCAAGCCGGAGACCCGACCGGCACCGGAACTGGTGGCCCTGGTTACAGCTTCGCCGACGAAGAGAGCGGGCTCACCCCAATCGACCGTCGTGGCGTTCTCGCTATGGCAAACAGCGGCCCCGACACCAACGGCAGCCAGTTCTTCATCACGCTCGAAGCCACCGATTGGCTCAATGGCCTACACACCGTCTTTGGCGAGGTCATCGAAGGCGACGATGTTCTTGGCGCCATCGACCTGCGAGACCCAGCAGCACCGCTTGGCCGTGGCGACGAGCTCATCTCGGTCCGAATCACCGAGAACTAATTCCTCCTGCAAGAATGGCGCATGGCTACTGAAGACGTCCTTGGGTCCGAGTCCGCACTAACCCGTCAGTCCATCGAGCTGATGCAACAGATGATTCGCAACAAGTGTGTGAATGACGGGACCGAAAACAGTGGGCACGAGACCCGCAACGCCGACACGTTGCGCCAGGTCATCGAAGGCCCAGGTATGGATTCGATCACGGTCGAACCCGTACCCGACCGCGGCTCGATCGTTGCCCGCATCGAGGGTTCCGATCCCAACGCCCCGAGCCTTTGCCTCATGGGCCACACCGATGTTGTGCCCGCAAACGCCGAGGGTTGGAAGCACGATCCTTTTGGCGGCGAGCTAATCGACGGCGAGATTTGGGGCCGTGGCGCAGTCGACATGCTCAACCTCACTGCTTCGATGGCCGTTGCGTTCCGCCATCTCGCCGACACAAACTTCAAACCCAAGGGCGACCTCATCTTCTTTGGTGTCGCCGACGAAGAAGCCGGTTCACGTGCTGGCGCCCAATGGTTCCAAGAAAACCAGTGGGACGACGTCAAGGCCGATTATGTCCTTACCGAAGCGGGCGGATTGCACCTTGGTGATCCCGAGAAGCCATCGATTGTCATGAACGTCGGCGAAAAGGGCATCGAGTGGCGCCGCATCCGGGTTAAAGGAACGCCCGGCCACGGTTCCCGTCCATTCCGCTCCGACAATGCGCTAGTCCGAGCCGCTGCCGTTGTGCAGCGTTTGGCCGAATACCGACCACAACCAAAGTTCCACGAGCTTTGGCGTCAACAGGTCGCGTCCTTCGGGTTCGACGACGAGATGACCAAGATGCTGCTCGACCCAGCTCAAATCACGAACTACCTCGCCGAGTTTCCGATCCAGAACTTGGCGAGCCATCTCTACAGCTGCACGCACACCACGTTTTCTCCCAACGTCGTCGGCGCACCACACGAGCAGAAGACCAACACCATTCCTGACGCGATCGACATCGAGGTCGACATTCGCACGCTGCCAGGCGAAACGCAGGAAGACACCGAAGCACATCTGCGTGCCGCACTCGGCGACTTGGCCGACCAGGTCGACTACGAAATCATCATGAGCCATCAATCGCACATGAGCCCAACCACGACGCCACTTTGGGACTCGATGGCGTACGCCGTGAACAAACAGTTCCCGACCGCTGAGCTGTCGCCACACCTCATTGTTGGTTTCACCGACTCTCGCATTTACCGAGATATGGGTTCGGTTGCGTACGGCGCTGGCCTGTTCAGCCCAAGCATTGATTCGGCCGAATTCAGCGACCGCTTCCACGGCAACGACGAGCGCATCGATGTTGAGTCGATGGCACTCACCACCCAGTTCTTCATCGACGTGACCCGCGATTTCCTCACGTGAGCAACATCGCGCCCAGCACCGCCAAAGAAACGGCGTGGGTAGTTATTACTGGCCCGCCCTCTTCGGGCAAGACGACCTTGCTCAACCTGTTTGCCGAAGCTGGCGAGAAGACGTCGGCCGACAGCACCCGTCAGCTCATTGCGGATGTAACCGCGAGCGGGCGTGACGCAGAAGAGTTCCGTTTTGCCGATGACTTCCAGCCCAAGGTGCTCGGGGCAATGATGGCCGCCGAGGACAAACTCGATCCCACCGAGCGTGTCTTCCTCGAGTACGCGCTGCCCTGCAACATTGCGTTCCACCGAACCGAAGACCTAGAGCTCACCCCCGGTTTGGCTCAGGCCGCTGGGCGCTCTCGGTATGCCGCAGTATTCATCCTCGACCCGGTCGGCTGGGAAAACGACGCTCAGCGGGTCGAAGACGCCGAGTACCAAGCTGCGGTGCACCAGCACATGTTCGACGTGTACCGAGAGCTCGGCTACGAACCGATTGCGCTACCGCCGCTGACGCCTGAGGATCGCTACAACGCCGTCCGCATGGCCATAGACCTCACCAACCCGTAACTAATGGGGCCTGTCCCCACTAGACCCAAAACGCGTATTGGGGCCTGTCCCCACGATCCGTTGCTAATCGCCTGGATCAGGGCACTTTCGCGAACGTTACGCCGCAAAACACCAATGGGGCCTGTCCCCACTCGCTGCATTTTGCGCATTGGGGCCTGTCCCCGTTAGGAGCGTTGGCGGCGGCTGGCGAGGAAGGCGCCCGCAATGGTTAGGGCTGCGCCGACCACCGCGAGCAATCGGACTTCATCGTTGCGGATCGTGACACCGAGGAACAACGACACGACCGGAATGAGGTAGGTAATGAACGATGCCCGGATAGCGCCGACGCGGCCGACGAGCGTCGACATGATCCAATAGGCCGCACCGGTGCCGACCGAACCGAGAAACAGGATCGCCAACACCGGAATTGTCGACCATTCGTTGTCACCGAAGTTGCGCAGGCCCAGCGGCAGGACCCACAACGTGGCCAGGCTGAGCACCGAACTCATCGTCACGATCGCCCCGTACTTTGCTTGCAATGGCGCGGCGATATTGAGTGCAAACCCGTAACAAACCGTCGCTGCGAGCACCATGAGCACACCGCGGACTTCGCTGGAACCGCCGCCCGTCGACCCGAGGCTGATCAGCACGATCCCTACGAATCCAATACTGATCCCGAGGAGCTGCATCCCCTTTGGCGCCACCTTGACCAAGATCGCCGAGACAACCCCGGCGAACACCGGTGTGGCGCCGTTCAGCAATCCGGTTACCGCCGAATTGATGTGTTCCTGGGCGAGCGGGAAGAGCGTAAAGGGAATAGCCAGCCACAAGAAACTGAGCAGTACGATGCGGCCGCGATCTTCAGCTTCGATGGTCTTTGTCGGCGGCTTGATGGCACGAAGAATCCACAGGGTGACAGCGCCAAGGCCAACGCGTCCGAGCGTGACCATGCCTGGGGTCAGGCCTTCGAGGGCTTCGGCCATCAGGAGAAAAGATGAACCCCAGATCAGCGAGACGCCGACAAACAGGCCCCAGTCGAGCGGCGTGAACTCACCTTCGTTCTGAGCTGTTGCGGAAGCGATGGCGGGTTTTGTCTGACGTGACACCGGCACAGTCTTGCGGGGTCAGGCCAGAAACACGAGCGGGAATCGGACAGCCAAAGGATCCGGCCGGCATTTGGTCTGGCTAGGAGAGAAAAGGCATCACAAATCCATGCGATCTGCGAGGATCTTGTATGCCTTTGCACCCCCAAGCCGAGATGCTGATCCAGATGGCCGAACAAAGTGGCCTTCCCGTCCTAGCGACACTTTCTCCATCGAAAGCTCGTGACACCTACGACCTTCGCGCCGCTGGCCTCGAGTCCAGTTCGATCATTGGCGAGGTGATCAACAGGACGATTCCGGGACCCGGCGGCGACCTCCCGATACGCGTCTACCGGCCGCTCGACGCTGGCGATGCCACACCGTGCCTCATGTTCTTTCACGGCGGCGGCTGGGTCATTGGCACAATCGACACACACGACCTCGTGTGCCGTGCACTCACCGAGGCCACCAACGCAACGGTGGTATCGGTTGGGTACAGGCTCGCCCCAGAACACCCCTTCCCCGCTGCTCCCGACGATTGCACCGCAGCGACAAAATGGGTAGCCGATCACGGCGCCGAGATCGGTGTGGATGGCACACGGATCGCCGTGTGCGGCGATAGCGCCGGCGGAAACCTGGCTGCGGTTGCCGCCCAAGATTGCGCAGACGGACCAAAGATCAGCGCTCAGGCGCTCGTGTATCCGGCAGTCGATTGCAGCAACATCAGCCGCGACTCCATGACCCGCAACGGCGAGGGTTACCTCCTCACCGCAACGTCTATGGAATGGTTCTACGACCACTATGTGACCAACCCCGAAAGCACGCTCGACCCTCGGCTCTCGCCCTTGCTCGGCGAGCTAGCGGGCCAACCGCCGGCGATCGTGTTCACGGCGGAGTTCGACCCGCTGGCCGACGAAGGCCAGGACTACGCAGAGGCGCTTGCAGCAGCGGGTGTCGAGGTTGAGTACTTCCAGTTCGCTGGCCAGGTGCACACGTTCTTCACCCAGGTCGGGTTCCAGGACGCAGCACTCGATGCGGTTAACCGCATTGCAGCGTTCCTCGAATCACGCTGGTGATCTACCGGCCGGTTTCTCCAATCGAACCAACGGCGCCAAACGGGCCGGACTCAGATACCTGCGCCCGGTTACCCATCCGCAGCACTACCTCAGAGGTCCGATCCTTCGACGCCTGAAGCTCGCTTACGGGCAAGGTACCGAGGCCCGGTGTAGCTAGCGCATCAACAACAGGGACGATCGTAAAGTCGCTGCGATCTACCCGAGTCGGCACGTAGTTGAGGCTGGTTTCGAAGCCGCCAGCAGCCCGCTCGTGAATATGGACCTGCATGATCATGCCGTCCTGACTCCCGGCCACGCAGCAGTTCGACGACTGGTTCGACAAGAAGTTGCCCAAGCCAAACACCACCGGTGTGTCGCCGACCACGGTGACCGGTTGCACCACGTGAGCGTGATGGCCAATGACAATGTCGATGCCGTCGAGCTCGGCGAATTGTTCGGCTGTGGCGAGCTGGAACTGGTCGGGGTCGTAGCGGTACTCGGTCCCCCAATGCACCGACAGCACGACGTATTCGGCTCCAGCGTCTCGAGCGGCCTGGGCTTCGACAGCGATTTCGTCGAGGTCAATTTCGTTCACCAGCCACGGGGTGTCGGCGGGTTCTCGGAATCCGTTGAAGCCGTAGCTGTAGCTCAGCGACGCGATCGAGATGCCGTTGGCGTCATAGATCGTTGGTTCGGCGAACTCGGCCGGTGTTCGTGCTGCACCGGAGTGTTGCAGTCCGGCAGCGTCGAGCAGGTCGAGCGAATCGGCAACGCCCGAGGCACGTCGGTCAAGGCTGTGATTCGAGGCAAAGGTACAGCCGTCATAGCCAACGCGAGCCAGACTGTCAGCCATCTCGTGGGGAACGCTAAACGTTGGATAACCGCTGAGATCGTCGTTGTCGGGAGATAACGGGGTTTCGAGGTGGCAGATAGCCACGTCGGCGCCAGCAATGTACGGCTCGACGAGCGCAAACATCGGCGCAAAATCATAGTCAGCATCTTCGGGAGCGCCGTCTCGTTGGGCATACGTGCTGGCCTGTCGGACCACCCCTCGATGGGCCAGGGTGTCTCCGGTAAAGGCCATAGTCGCGACTCGAAGCGGGATGGTTGTTGTTGTCGTGGTGCTTGTTGTTGTCGGCGCCAGCGTGGTGCTGGTTGTTGCCGGTGCCGTGGTTGTTGTGGTTTCCTCGACCACGCCAGCGACCATCACCGAGTTTGCGTCGGCCACTTGGTTTCGGAAAATCATGGCGAGCAGCGCAAGGCCAACGATCCCGACACCGACCGCGAGTGCACCGACGATTCGTCCCTGCCATGTCCCCGTCATGGGCGTCAACGCTACATCGGCGACCTCTGTCGAGGTTGATGCCTCGTTGATTCCTGCAGCCCAGCCTCAGCACCAACGACCCCAAGCTGTGCCCTAGATCACGCTGCGTGTCATCGAGTTGCAAAATAGTTACAGAAAGTCATCAAGTTTTTTGGAGTTGGCTCCGAAGTAGGTGTTCGTACCTACACCGGTGGGCCGTTGGAACTACCGCCGCCGCCCCTGCGGTCCACCAGTGTGGGTGCACTCCACCCTTCAAACACCCTGGATTCCGCGCCCATGTTTGTGTTCCTGCTCCAGCTTCGCGATCTCCTCGTGAACCACCGAGTGCACCTGTTTATGGTCTACATGGGCCTCGTCTGGTCAGTCTGGGGCTGGAAGGCGTGGCTCTCCCGCCGGTACGTGCCCTACACCGGCGACTGCAACGAAACCACCGCGGTACTCATCCCGGTTGTCGACGAACCCGAAGACCTCTTCCGCGAAGTCCTCAACAGAATCACTGCCCAAGGTCCCGACGAAATTCACGTGGTCATCAACGGCCCTGAGAACCCAACGCTGCGTCGTATCTGCGCCGAGTTCCGCGGTGTTCACGTCACCCACACCGACGTGCCGGGCAAACGAAACGCCCTGCGCATCGGCGTCGAGAAGACCACGTCGGACATCTGCGTACTCGTCGACTCCGACACCATCTGGACATCGGGCACCCTCACCGAGCTCGTCCGCCCCTTCGCCGATCCCGAGATTGGCGGCGTCACTACCAAACAACGCATCCTCGCCCCCGAACGCCACATCCTCAGCCGATGGGCCGACTGGATGGAATCACTCCGCAACGAATACGCCATGCCCGCAATGTCGGTACTCGGCACCGTCGGCTGCCTTCCCGGCCGCACCATTGCGTTCCGCCGAAGCGTGCTCGTCGACTCGATGGACCACTTCCTCACCGGACGATTCCTCGGCATCTTTCTCGAGGTCAGCGACGATCGCACCCTCACCAACGAGTGCCTGAAACAAGAGTTCAAGACGGTCTACCAATCAACAAGCCTCGTCTACACCGACGCCCCGCTCGAGTGGAAGAAGATGGCAAAGCAACAGCTGCGATGGGCACGCGGCAGCCAATACAACACGCTCCGCATGTTCCCCTGGATGTTGCGCAACGCCCGCCCGTTGGCATTCTTCTACCTCGCCGACATCCTCTTGCCGTTCCTTCTTCTCGGCGCCTACCTCGGATGGTTTGTCCGCCAGTTCGTTATCACCGACCTCGATCTCTTCGAACCGTTCGTAGCCAACTTTGGACGCTTCGGCGGCGGCGCCCTCGTTGCCGTCTTTGCGATCTTGGCCTCCACCGCAAGCTCAGCTTTGCGCCAATCGCGACACCTCCGCCAGACCCCCAGCGACCTGTGGCGCATCCCCACATTCCTGATCATCTCCACGCTGATGCTCATGCCAATTCGCATGCTCGGGTTCACCCGTATGGCCCACAACTCCGGCTGGGGGACCCGCGCTGGCGGCTTCGCCGGCGAATCAGAACGTAATCCCTTCGCCCTCATCCCCTACGGCCTCGCCCTTGCCATGGTCCTCGGCATGTCCCTCTACCAACCCTAAGAAAGCCAATGAACCCCAACCGCGAAACGTCCCTGTTCAGCAGACCCAATGACATGCAGGCAACCAACATGCAGACAAGCGAAACCCCTATTCCCGAATCGGCCGCGCCGCCACCAGCAAACGCGCCCGGCATGTTCTCCATTGGCAGCGGACTGTTCAACGTGGCCCTGGTCTGTCTCCTTATGGCGATCACCTTTGCGGCCGTGGCACTTCCCGAACGTGCCGACCTCGAGACCACGAGTGGCCCATCGCCGCTCAACCTTCCCTTCGCCGACCCCATAACAACCACCCCCGAGTCAACAACAAGCTCAACAGCAGCTCCCCAAACCACGAGCACCGCGCTCGACAACGATCTGCTGAACGAGCTACTCGAGGAGCTTCGCAACGACGAAACAACGGGCACAAGCACCGAAACCAACGACGAATCCGCCGACAGCGACGGCGTTGTTGTCCCTCCAAATGGCCCAGACCAGGAGCTTGTACAGGTCGTCTACCGCACCGAACAGGTCATCGTTCCTGCCTCCACCATTCCCCCAACGCCGCGCCGACCCGAGTGCACCGACTACCCAACCCGCGCCGAAGCACAGGTCGCCTACGACGCCGACCCAACAACACTTGCCCACTTCGATGGCGATCGTGACGGCAACGCCTGCGAACAGATCGTGGACCCCGACGCAGTCGCCGCCGTGTCATGCACCGACTTTGTCAACCAACCCGATGCGCAAGCAATCTTCGACAGCGACCGCGAAACCCTCAGCTACCTCGACGGGGACGGCGACGGTCTCGCTTGTGAACAACTGCCCGGCACACCGGCCATGGGGCCAGCGTTACCCGAAGCCGCACAGGTGCTTTCCGTCAACGCCGTTCGCGCCCAACAAGGCGTCTTTGGCATGCATACCCGTGAAGCCCCTTGGTGGATGGGCGAGCTCGACTACGTCACCCGACTTGTCGGCAAAGCACCCAACAACCTGCTGTTCTTCTCCAACTGGGCCACACCGTTCCCCGCCGAACAGGTACGCACAGCATGGGGCCGCGGCATGACACCACAGGTGGCATGGGAACCTTCGATCCCCGGCGCCGACACCCAACCAACCCTGCGAGAAATCGCTGACGGCTCGTGGGACTTCTACATCGACGAGTGGGCCTCAGCTGCGGCCGCACACGGCCAGCCGATCGTGTTGCGCCTCGCTTCGGAGATGAACGGCAACTGGTACTCGTGGTCCGAAAGTGTCAATGGCAACAACGAAGGAGACTTTGTCGACATGTGGCGCCACGTCCACGATCGCTTCGAAGCTGCCGGCGCAAACAACGTTGTTTGGCTCTGGAGCGTCAACCGCTCCGACAACCTCAAAACCGACATCACGACGTACTGGCCAGGCGAAGAGTACGCCGACTGGGTTGGCATGTCCGGCTACTGGCGTGGCTATGAAGGCGCACCGGAACCAACCTTTGACGCCATCTTTGGACAGACCCTCGACGAGCTGCGAGCCATCACCGCAAAACCAATCCTGCTCGCCGAAATCGGTGCGGGAACAAACGTCAACGCCGACCGCGTCACCTGGCTCAACACTGTGTTCGCAGGCTTGGAAGCAAACCCCGACGTCATTGGCTTTGTCTACTTCAACGACACGAAGTCGGGTGGCGACTGGCGCATCCAGTTCAGCCAGCCAATGGTCGATGCCTTTGCAGCCGGAATCGCCGATGAACGCTGGAAGAGCGGTTCGCTTCCAACGGGCATGAAGATCGGCGATCGCCTCGCCGTGCCCGCCCACAGCGACCCCGACAACAACGATCTAGCCAGCGACGAGTAGGTACGCCGGGCGCGGTTGCTCTCCCGAAGTTGCGCGGTACTCTCGGGACCGTTCGACGACCGGCGGCGGCTTGCATGTTCAAACGATTGTCAACCAGGATCGCGTTTTGCGCGATTCTCCTCGGGGCCATCCTGCTCGCTGTGGCGGCGTGGCCGGGTATCTCACGTGAGCAAGACGTACACGACGTTGGTTTCGAAGAAACGTTTGTTGCACCCGCCAGAGGTCGGTACGTGGTGGAACTTACGCCCGCGCATACCCCGTTCGACACGCCCAATCAGAATCCGCTTCGTGGCGCGTTTGCGCTCCACGACCTCGACCAATCACTCGATCTCGAACTCAATGTCGGTACTCCGCCGCTCTTTGCCGAGTTCGGCGTCAGCAAGAAAACCTCGCTCCGATTCCAACACGCTCAGTACGGATACCTCGCCGAAGACGTGCCCGATGTAGAAAACCTGCGGTTCACCGTCACCGCTCAACGGCCCCGCCCCTTTGACGGTCATACCGACATGGCCTTGACCGGGCTCTCGCTCGTGGCCGCAAGCATGGCGCTACTCGTACTGGCCGCACTCGGTCGTGTCGTCCGTTCATGGACGAACGCGTACCGGGCAGCCGCGTAGCCCACATCACCAACCGGCTAGATCAGATGATCTGGTCGCCGTGGAGCGTGTCGATCGCTTCCTCGGATAGACCCAACACTTCGCGCAGCACTTCGTTTGTGTGTTCGCCCAACGTGGGTGGCGCGTTTCGGTAGCTGATTGGGCTGGCCGAGAAATGGATCGGGTTCGAGATCGCTGGTGCTGTTCCGGCCGTTGCATGGGGCAGGTCGATACGGCCACCGCGATGCTTCACTTGTGGCTCATCAAAGGCCTGAGCCATGTCGTTGATCGTCGCCGCTGGCACACCAAGTGCTGGCAACGCCTCGAGTGCCGCGGCGATCGTGCGGTCGCGGAGTTTGCCTTGCAACAGTCCAGCGAGTTCAACACGGTGCTTGTTGCGATCAGGGTTCTCCGCGAAACGAGGATCCTCCACCAACTCTGGCAGGTCGAGCCAGTTACAGAACGCAGCGAACTGGCGGTTGTTGCCAACAGCAACGATGACCCGACCATCGGCCACATCAAACGGCTGGTACGGCGCCAGGTTCGGATGCCACTCGCCGCTTCGTGTCGGCGGCACTCCCCCAACAAAATAGTTGAGGGCCTGGTTCGCCATAAAGGCCAGCTGCGAATCGAGCAGCGACACATCGATGTGTTGCCCTTCGCCGGTGCGGTCACGGTGGCGTAGTGCTGCGAGGATTCCGACGGTTGCGTACATGCCCGACATCTGGTCGGCGGTTGCCACACCCGCTCGGAGCGGACCCGCACCCGGTTCTCCGTCGGCCCGGCCGGTGACGCTCATCATGCCGCCCATTGCTTGCGCGAGATAGTCGTAGCCCGGCTGATCAGCCATAGGACCGTCCTGGCCAAACCCTGTGATCGACGCATAGACGATGTCGGGTTTGACCGCGCGTAGCCCGTCGTAGTCGAGGCCCTTTCGGGCGAGCGAACCAACCTTGAAGTTCTCGACAACCACATCACTCTTGGCTGCGAGTTGTTTCACTAACTCGATGCCTTCGTCGGTGCCGACATCGATCGTGATCGACTTCTTGCCACGGTTCGCACACAAGTAATAGGCCGCTTCAGCCGTTTCGTTTCCAGCCTCGTCCAGCAACCAGGGCGGCCCCCAATGGCGGGTGTCGTCGCCAACACCGGGGCGCTCCACCTTGATGACGTCGGCGCCAAGATCCGCGAGCAACTGGGCACACGCTGGACCAGCGAGCACCCGGGACAGATCGAGAACCCGGATACCACTGAGGGCACCAGCATGTTCGGAACGTCCAGAGTCAGGCTGCGAAGAAGACATGCGCCCATCTTTGCCGACCCGACCTCAAGGAGCGTGTTCCGGTCGACCGTTGGTTTATCCAGAGACATCCCAGCACCAACAATTCATAGGGCACAGCTTTCTAGACTGTGCCTATGCCTTCACTGGAATTTGAGTCCAACAGCGATGTACCGGTCGACCCCGACGCTCGCCCGCTTGCGCTGTTCGATCTCGACGGCACGCTGACCGACCCGGCCGGCGGCATCTTGGCCTGCCACAAATGGGCGCTCACCGAACTCGGCATCGAGTTCAACGAAGACATCGACACGTCGACCCTCATTGGCCCGCCCGCCGAAGAAGCACACGCAATGCTCGGTGTCCCCACCGACCGGATCGCCGAATCAACCGAGCTCTACCGTGAACGGTTCGCTATCGCTGGTTGGCTCGACGACACCCTGTACGACGGCATTGCCGACCTCATCAAAGCGTTGAGTGAGGCTGGCTGGCTCCTCGGTGTGGCGACCATGAAGATCGAACAGTTCGCGCCACGCATCTTGGATCGGGTTGGCATCGTCGACTACTTCGATGTCATCTCCGGGTCCGACACCAAACGCACCCGCACCAACAAGCGGGCGATCATCGAGCACGCACTAGCCACCCTCGACCGACCAACCAGCGGTGTCGTGATGATCGGCGATCGCCGCCACGACATCGAAGCTGCCCGGTCATTGCAAATGACCTCGATCGGCGCAGCCTGGGGATTTGGTTCGATCGACGAACTCATCGCCGCCGACGCCCACGCAATTGCGGTCGAGCCAAGCAACGTGCAAGAACTACTTCTCGACGAATAACGAATTGGCTAGGACAGCGACCTAAAACCCGGGCAACTTGCGCCGTAAGGTAGAGATATGCGCTCGAACAGACTGCTAACCCTCCTCCTCACATTCGCCGCTGCCGGCCTGATCTTTATGGCCTGCGGATCGAACAGCTCCGACGATGACGCAGCGGCCGATTCCGCCGACGCTGCCGGCTCCGAAACAACAACGACTGCTGCAGTATCGACGGCTGAGTCATCGGCGATCTCGTTTGCCGACGAGGTCCAACCGGTTCTCGAAGAGAACTGCGTGTCGTGCCACTCGGGCACCGGCCCTGGAACCACCCACCTCGAGATGGCGACAGCGAGCGACGTGTCCTCGATTGCCGAGTTCATTGCGTTCCGTGTCGAAGACGGCCAGATGCCCCCGTGGCCGCTCACTGGCCTGCAAGAAGTCTCCTACAAATACGACCTCTCCATGACCGACGAAGATCGGCAGACCATCATCGACTGGGCGTCTTCTGGCGCACCACTCGATGTTGACGCCACCGCTCCTCTCGTTGCGTCAACCCAGGCGTTCCCGCCAATCGAGGCAGACGTTGTTCTCGAACCATCCACCCCGTATCCAGGCTCCGACCAGATCGACGACTACCGCTGCCGCGTACTCGACCCCGAGCTCACCAGCGATGAGTGGGTTACCTCACTCGAAGTGCGGCCAGACGAAACGAGGGTGCTGCACCACGGTGTCGTGTTCCGAGCGCTCGCCGCAGACCGCGCAAACATAGATGTCGCCGACGGCCAAGACGGCGTTCCGGGCTGGAACTGCCAGACCATTCCGCGAGGAAACACTGGCTTCCTTGAACAGATCGCAGCGTGGGCGCCCGGAACTGGCCCCGTCACCATGCCCGAAGGGTCGGGCCTCCACATGGAGCCAGGCGACTTTTTTGTCATTCAGTGGCACTACCACTACGACACCGAAGCCCTTCCCGATAACTCGGCTCTCGCCGTCGAGTACGCAAGCGACGAAACACTCGCTGCCGCTGGCGGCTCTCTCGATGAGGTCTATACCCAGCTCCTACTCGGACCGGTCGAAATCCCCTGCGCCTCCTATGAAGAAGGCCCACTGTGCGACCGAGATGTCGCCATGCAACGCATTGGCGAAGAGTTCGGCTTCGAGTCGACCTTTATCCCGTCGGTCATCAACCGGCAATGCAACGTCACTCCCGATGACTTCGCCGGGTTCACCAATGGGGTCGCCTCATCGAGCTGCGACCTTTCCGCTCCCCAGGGACAAGTTGTCTCGATCTGGCCACACATGCACGAACTCGGAACCACCTACCGACTCACGCTCAACCCGGGCGAACCCAATGAGCGCATTCTCGTCGACATGGAAAAGTGGAACTTCGAGTGGCAGCTCGGCTACTACCCCGACGAAGAACTCGTCTTTGAACAAGGCGATCGCCTCCTGCTCGAATGCGGATGGGATCGTGCACTCTGGCCCGCAGGCCTCGAAAGCCGGTACGTCATCTGGGCCGAAGGCACCCAAGACGAGATGTGTTACACCGGCATCGCCCTGCGATAGACCCAAGCGCCAGCGCATTCTTACCTGTTGACGAGCTAGCTCGCAGCTGACTCTTGACCTCACGCCAGAGGATTGGGGATGGAACAAAACCCCTCTTCTCTTGTGCAGCGACTGTATTCGCGTATCGAAGGGCGACCTGCTTGGGTCCTCGTCATCGAACTCTTTATTGGCTTCGGCTGGCTGCGCGCCGGTTCCGAAAAGATCATCGACCCTACGTGGTGGAGCGGCGAGGTCATCGACCAGTTCATTGCTGAACATAACGGTTCGGCACTCGACTGGTACGCCCCGGTCCTCGACTCGATCATCGCTCCGGCGACTCCGCTACTCATCGGCATGGTCATCGTGGCTCAATTGATCGTCGGCACCCTTCTACTCACCGGCCAGGAAACCCGGGCGGTATTGGGTCTTGGTGTCTTCATGAACCTGAACTTCTTAGCTATCGGCGCCGTGACTCCATCGGCGTTCTATCTACTGGCTCAGGGCGTGCTCTTGTTCTGGCACGCCGAGCAGAAACGGAACCCAAGCACCGTCCCGTTGAGCACAACCGCGGCGATCTCGGCCGGGCTCGCGTTGGGGAGCATCCCGCACATCATGACGCTGCACCCCGCAGAAGTCATCGACGACCCAGCAGCCATGTACGTCTTCGGCGGCTTCCTAACCGCGGCGGCATGCCTGCTGATCCTGTTTCGCCCAGCGCTAGAAGAGGCGCTCAACATCCACCAAAGAGAACCAGTCCAACAACAAAGCGCCTAGCAACAGCGCGACGGAGTCGCTGGCTGACGTGCAGCTACGAGCTGCAGCTGAGCATGCTGCAGCCCACTTTGGTGCGGGCCCAGTCGGGACGCTTCTCGGCAAAGGACTCTTTGCCCGGCTGTTCGGTGTACGGATTACGCATAACCTCGAGCAGCTCGGTGATACCGGAGTGGTCGCCCTCGGTCGACTTGTCGATTGCGAGCTGCGCCAAATAGTTACGCATGACATACAGCGGGTTCACGGCGTTCATTGCGTCACGGCGGGCGTCATCGCTCGTGCCATCGCTACGGATACGGGCAACGTAGTCATCGAGCCACGCATCCCAGCGGCCACGGAGCTCGTCTGTCAGCTGCTCCTCAGGCACATAGAACGCGTCGAGCAGCGGAGCGAAACGGTCGTCGGCGCTCACGCCCTCGTCGGTACTTACCTCTGCCAGACCTCGGTACGTCAACGTCATATCGGTCTCTGCGTCCTGCAATAGATCGAGCAGTCCAACCATCAACGGCTCATCACGCTCGGTGTCCCACTCGGCAAAACCAAGCTTGGTGCGAAACATCTCCTGATGGCCATCACGGAAGTGCGTGACGTATCCATCGATCGCCACCTGCAAGGCGTCGGCATCCTCGACCAGCGGGTACAGGGCGTTACCGAGCTGAGCCAGATTCCACTGCCCAATACCTGGCTGGTTACCAAAGCGGTAACGCTTGCCGTTTGCATCGGTCGTGTTTGGGGTCCAGTTCGGGTCGTAATCCTCGAGCCACCCGTATGGTCCGTAGTCGATCGTCAATCCAAGGATCGACAAGTTGTCCGTGTTCATCACGCCGTGCACAAAGCCAACACGCTGCCAGTGCACGATCATCTCGGCGGTGCGGCGAACAATCTCGGCATAGAAGTCGGTATAGGTCTGCGGCGTTGGCTCGCCGTCCTCAGGCCACAGCTCGGGGTAGTACTCGCGAATAGTGAAGTCAGCGAGCGTGCGTAGCTCGTCGATTTCGCCCATCGACGCGGGCAGCTCAAAGCTGCCAAAGCGGATGAAATTGGGGGCCACACGGCAAACAACAGCACCGGGTTCGAGCGCTGGCCGTCCGTCGTACAACATGTCGCGCATGACCTGATCGCCGGTAAGGCTCAACGACAGGGCACGGGTTGTAGGCACACCGAGGTGAAACATTGCTTCGGAACAAAGGAACTCGCGGATCGACGAGCGCAGGACAGCCAAACCGTCGGCGCTTCGCGAATACGGGGTTGGGCCAGCGCCCTTGAGCTGGAGGGTCTGTCGCCCGTCTGCGGTAACCAGTTCACCCAGGTTGATCGCACGTCCATCACCGAGCTGTCCAGCCCAGTTACCAAACTGATGACCGCCGTAACGCATGGCAAAACTATCCATGCCGGGAAGCACCAGATTGCCCGTCACCATGTCACGGAACTCCGGTGACGCCAGCTGCTCCTCGGTGATCCCAAGCATCTCGGCAGCTTCGCTCGAGACCGCCAGCACCTCGGGTGCAGCGGTCGACTTTGGACCGACCCGGCTAAACGAAGCACCCGGCGCTTGATGCGGCACATTCGACGGATGCGGATCCGCAGGAAGCTCCGCAGTAAATCGATTGTCGAATGTCAACGTATCCAAGACGCTCATAGGTCTAGTCAACCGCGAGACACGTCAAATTGTTTCATCCGCGATTCATCGAGCGAAGGATCGACCGAGAAACCAACAATTGCGCCCTTGGGATCCTCGGCGTTGCGAGCCCACGTCTCGCCATCGTGCATCTCGGCAACACGCTGCACAATTGCCAAACCAATACCGTTTCCTGGTCGGGTGCGTGCCGTAGGTGACCGAAAGAATCGATCGAACACATAGGGAAGGTCGGCTTCGGGGATTCCTTCACCAGAATCTCGGACCTCGATGCGTCCGTTGTCCACGTGGACCGTCACGGTTTCCTCGCTGCCCGAGTACTTGATTGCGTTGTCGATCAAGTTCGAAACCGCGCGGCGAACCATGCGATGCCGAATCAAAACATCGGGCTGACCATCGAGCGCCACGACATACACCTTGCGGCTCGTGCGAGCTTCCAAACGTTCGGCGACCTCGCCTACAAGACGCTGCAACGAATACATCATCGGGATCTCGTCGACACCCGTTGGATCGGTAGCGAGATCCACCAGCTCAGTAACCAGGTCGCCGAGTTGCTCTACTTCGGCGGCCGAACTGGAGATCAACTCACGTCGCTGCGACTCAGGGATCTCGGCATGAGAATCCAAAAGGTCCAGCTTCAGCCGAAGACTCGTCAACGGCGTACGAAGCTCATGGCTTGCGTCTGCCACAAGACGCTGCTGCTGATCCTTGCTCAACTCAAGCGCGGCCAACATGTCATTAAATGACGTGGCGAGGTCACCCACTTCGTCGGACCGCTTCACGTCGATCCGTGACGGCAGGTCTCGACGAAGCGCCATAGCTTGCGCGGCCGCAGCCACTTCGGAGATTGGGGCGGTCAGGCGCCGTGCAACCGCAGCACCCAGGAGGGCCGCCAGAGCAATACCGGCGACACTGCCCAGAGCAATCTGTCGGCGCAACGTGTCCAGGCCGTTCTCGACGTCCTCAATATTGCGCGCCACCTGCAGAACCGTTCCGCCATTCTCCCGATTGATCTCGGCCACGGCCATCCGATAACGCTCGCCGTCGACTTCAACGGTCGAAACAGTTGGCTCAGCACCTTTCTCCACCGTTACCGCCGGGAGGCCCTGATCTATGCGGACCTCACCATCGATCGTCACCCGAACGAGGGTGAAAATGCGGCGGTCGGCAGAATTGTCGCTATCAAAAAGATCGGCGAGGCCACCCTGGTTCGGGCGATTCCTGCCATCGGCCCGTTGCCCGGTTCCTGTCCCACGGACTTCGGTCAACACCTGTCGGGGCTGGTTCACTACGGCGAGGAGCGACTCGTCGATCGACGCTCGTTGTTCGCGGGTTGCGAGCAGCCCAAATCCGACCGCCATCACCAAAATGGCGATCGCCGCGGCAAGCGCCACCGTTAACGCCAAACGCGCTTGAAGCCTCATGGTTGCACGCGAGCTACGTACCCAACGCCACGTTTGGTGTGGATGATGCGCCGTTGCCCATCGACCTCAAGCTTCTTGCGGAGGCTGGAAATAAAGACCTCGAGCGTGTTCGACGACGTGTCTTCGTCGTAACCCCACACGGCGAGGTGAATATCGTTTCGTTCCAAAACACGCTCAGCATTGTCCAACAAGTAGTCGAGCAAGTCGAACTCGATCTTTGTGAGTTCAACTTCGTTCTTGCCACGGAGCACACGGCGGGTGTTTCGATCGAGCGTCACATCGTCGAGCGACACGGCCGAATCGTCGACCTCAACAGCGCCGAGGTCAAAGGCACGTAAGAGGGCGCGGATCCGGGCGAGCAACTCGTCGAGCGCAAAGGGCTTCGGGAGATAGTCGTCGGCCCCAGCATCAAGGCCAGACACTTTGTCGGACACCTCGTGGCGGGCGGTCAACATAAGGATGGGTCCAGTAAAGCCGTGAGCACGCACACGTCGGCACGTCTCGATGCCATCGATCCCGGGCAGGTTGAGATCCAGCACGATCAGATCGATTTCGTTGTGCTGCAAGACACCAATGGCATCCTCGCCGCGCTCCACACCGGTTACGGCGTACTTCTGCACCTGTAAAACCACCTGTAGCGACTCACGAACACCCCTGTCGTCCTCAACGACGAGGACCCTTGGAGCGTTGCTGGCACTACCCGCGAAACTTGTCATACACCGACAATAACGACGGAAGGTGAGACAAACCTGAAGCTGATTCAGAGAAACCTGAAGGTTCTTACCTTTCCTTCAGCGACTGATCAGCAACCCCTTCGCCAATCTGCAGATTCTCTTTCAACAAGCGCGGTTCGATGTAATCACACCGCAAGACAGCGGTGACACACAAAGGAAAAACCCCCTCCCATGACAACCAAACCAGCCATCCTCAAAAACGCAGCCCTCATCGGCGGCGGCGCACTCGGCGCAGCAGCCCTCACCATCGGCGCCGCAGGCATCGCCAGCGCCCAAGACGCACCAACACTCGACGACCCAGCACCAGTCGAAGAAACCGAAGAAACCTCACAACGCAGCGAACGCCGCCAATCAATGATCGACCAGCTCGTCGAAGACGGCGTCATCACCCAAGAACAAGCAGACAACGTCGCAGACGTCAAAGCAGCCTTCCAAGAACAACGAGCAGCAAACAAAGCCGAAAAGCTCGAAGCAATCGCAGACGCAATCGGCATAGGCATCGACGAACTCACCGAAGCCAAAGAAGCCGGCACCCCACTCAACGAAATCGCCGGAGACAACCTCCCAGCAGTCGTTGACCTCTTCGTAGACAACGCAACCGAACGCATCGACGAAAAAGTCGCCGACGGAACCATCACCCAAGAAGAAGCCGACGAAAAACTCGACGGCCTCCAAGAACGCATCGAAACCCGCCTCGAAGAAGGCGGCGGCTTCGGACGCAAAGGCCACGGACACCACGGCAACAAACGCGGCGGCGACCGCACAGCAAACACCGACACCGAAGCAACCGAGGCAACCCTCGACGCCTAACCCCCCAAACGAAAGACCCCTCCCCCGTCTCGACTCGGCACTTCCCAGCAGGAGTGCCGAGTTTCGGCGTTTTCGAGGCCGAAACTAGGAGTAAAAGGGGTTTTCTCCAGCGTTGTGATCGGTGGCGTCAATGACTTCGGTGACCTCAGGGATTGCATCCATGATCGAGGTCTTGATGCCTTCGGTGAGCGTTTGAGCGCTCATCGAGCAACCCTGGCAACCGCCACCCATAAGTACATGCACGATCGTTTCGGCCTCGACCTTGACCAAGCTCGCAAAACCACCATGGGCAGCGAGCGCCGGGTTGATGCTGAGGTCGAGAAGTTGCCCGACCTTCTCTTCGAGGGTGCCCGTGAGGTCGATGTCTTCGGGAGCCAGAACCGGCGGGCGATTCGGGTTACGAATGACCAAGCCGCCTTGCATTGGGTTCGAAGAAATGTCGAGCGTGGAGCCACGCATGTCCTCGACGCTGTCGGCCGGAATCATGATCGTGAGCTCATCGATTGTGTAGACGAGCGTGTCTTCGTCAGCCTCAGAAATGGTCTCGAGGGAAAGGTCGTAATCGAACTCGACACCTCGGGTGCCGACGATCATGACGCGAAGCGCCGTGTTCTCGGCATCGTCCTCGCCGTTGCGAATTTCGAGCACCTTGGTCATCGCCACATCGGTGACGGTCAGGACAAGACCGTCTCCTTCTGCGCTTGGAGCTGCTTGCTCATCGCTGGCTGAATCGGTCTCGGTGGTGTCGGTGGCATCACTCATATCGCCAGGGTACGTGTGAAACGAAAAATTCTTGCAGCTCGGGTAAACCTTCTGTGCCGCTGGAACGTGTGTGCACCATGGATACCTACCTGACGGCCTCCCCGCCGACCGCAATCCAAGAAAGGCGTGGCATGACCGAAGCAATCACGAGCTTCGACGACTTCTATCGCCGAGAGTTCCCAGCGATGGTCGCTCTGGCATCCACACTTGTTGGCCGGTCGGCTGAGGACATTGCCCAAGAAGCCATGATTCGAGCACACCAACGCTGGAGCACGATCTCGACCTACGACAACCCCGGCACATGGCTTCGACGGGTCACGATCAACCTCGCCACATCGAAACTGCGTCGACGAGCCATCGGCATAAAGAAAGCCGCGCAGCTCCTGGTTGCCACGCCCACCACCACCTGGAACCAGCGACTCGACGACGATCTGCTCGCCGCACTGCAAAGTCTCCCAGCCAAGCAACGTGCCGCACTTGTCCTGCACTACCTCGAAGATATGTCCGTTGCGACAATCGCCGAGATTCTCGAATGCGCACCCAGCACCGCAAAGGTCCACTTGCACCGCGGCCGTCACGCTATGGCAGAACGCCTTGGCCACCCCACTCCATCAACCCCCGAGAACGAACTGAAAGAGGAGGCGTAACGATGAATCTCGATCAAGACCTTCGCGACCGATTCAACCAAGTCGCACCCCACATCTCCGACATCGACCAAGGCGCAATCGGCGCCCAGCAAGCGAGCGGCCGACGAACAGCTGTTGGCCGGGCTGCTGCTGTCGCAGTGACGGTGATCGCCCTCCTGGTCGGATACGCCGCGTTCACGGGCCTCAGCAATGACTCCTCGAGCGAGATCTTCACGACCGATCCGAACCCCGAAGAGGAGCAGGACACATCGGGAGAACAGGCTCCGGCAACAAGCACTCCTGCAACGACTATCCAGCCCGACGACGAGCTCGAAGCCGAGCCTGAACCCAACGAGGACAATGGGCCTGCACCAACAGCTCCCGAGAACGTGACTAGCCAAGTACCCGGAGCGGAAGCGGTTGTATCGAGCATCGTCGGTGTTGACGCCAACGACACGCTCAACGCCCGCTCTGGTCCCGGTACCGACTTCGACGTCTCCTTCGAGTTTGCCCACGATGCTTCAGGTGTCGTGCAGACCGGAAACTCGGCCGTCTCTGACGACGGCGCCACCTGGGTTGAGGTGTTCGCTCCCACCTCTGGCACCGAGCTCGACGCTGGATGGGTGAACACCGCGTTCCTCTCAGAGACCGCTGTTCTCGATACCGGTCCATGTCTCTTTAACGGACCGCAGGATCACTACATCGGCATTGATTGGGCCAATGCCGAAGGCGATCCGAATTCCGACGCTGCCGTAATCAGCAACATCGAGACCTACCGCTTCGGTGGCTGTATCCGAACCGTCTTTGAGTTCTCCAATGACTGGAGCTACGCACTTGCCGACAACGACCCGGGGCGGGCCAACACACTCCCCATCGACATCGTTGTCACCCGTGACTCCCCTCCTCGAATCGACTTCGGCGCTTCGATAGAGGGTGCAGAAGCGGTGTCGGCACGGTTCGCTGAGCGAGGCGGCGTTTCACAATCGACGTTTGTCTTTCTCACCGGAGCCGAACGCGAACTCGACGCCATTCTCTACGGACCCACATCGACCATGACCGCACGGTTCGACAACATCAACGGCAGGGTCATTATCGACATTGCCGACATCCGCCTACCTGACGATGCCAGCCCTGAGATCGTCGAACGGGTCGGGCCAACGGTCGCTCCAATCATCGATGAAGGCGAACTCATCCTCACCAACGTCGCTTCGTCAGTGGACTCCACTCGATGGACGTTCACCGGCCTTGCCCGGCCCTTCGAATCCACACTTGGCATCATCGTCACCAACACCGCCGGCGAACCCGTCGATGTCCGGTGGACAAACGGTGTGAACAGCATCGATAGCTATAGCAACGGTGTCATGACCAGCACCTGGACCGAGGCGCTTGGACACTTCAGCTTCACAATCACGCTGCTAGACGGCATAAACCCCGAGGACGTGGTCGTCCAGTTCGATCAGAGCGGTGGTGCCGCAGACGAACCAACAACGATCGATGTTGGTCTGGCTCAGTTCGTTGGCTAGGGCTAGCCCTCGGCCTCGTCGCTGAGTTCGAGCCAACGTTCTTCGAGCTGCTCGATCTCGGCAACCACCGGCGTGAGCAACTCGCTCACACGAAGCAGCTCCTGATGATCGGCGCCAGCAGCCTCGAGCTCGGCGGTGAGCTTCGTGCGCTTCTTATCGAGCCGAGCCATGTCCTTCTCGACCGTCTTTAACTCGTGACGGATCGTGCTGGCCGACCGACCGCCCCCAGAATCTGACTTGTTCTTCTTCGCCGACGAAGTCTGTTTGGTCGAATCGTTCTTTGCGGTCGACGACTGGCTCTTTCGCAAGTTCTCATAGGCCTCATACCCGCCCGGCAACCTGCTCACCGAACCGCTGCCGTCAAACACGATGACGTCATCGACGGTCCGCTCCAGAAATGCACGATCGTGACTCACGACAATTACGGCGCCAGGGAAGGTCTCGAGAAAGTCCTCGAGGACACGAAGGGTGTCGAGGTCGAGATCGTTTGTTGGCTCATCGAGCAGCAACACATTTGGTTTGCGGGCCAGCGTGATGAGCAACTGCAACCGGCGTCGTTCGCCACCGCTGAGCAATTCGATCGGCGCATATTGTGCATCGCTATCGAACCAGAAGCTCTCCATGAGCTGCACATCGGTCCAGTCGGGCTTCGGCACATCGCCAACGACAGCCTGCCAAACACGCATCTGAGGGTTGAGCTCGATGCCGCGCTGGTCGAACAATTCCATCTTGACCGTCGAGCCAATACTCACCGACCCAGCGGTTGGGGTGCGGCTGCCGGTAATTGCATCGAGCAACGTCGACTTGCCGGTGCCGTTTGAGCCAACAATGCCCAACCGTTCCCGCGGATCGATCGCCAAGTTGACCCCAGTGAAAAGCGGATCGTGCCCGGGATGAGCGAACTCGAGGTTCGACAACTCGATCACGTCGTTGCCTAGACGCTGCGTTCCGAAGTGCAGATCCAGCGAACCGGAGCGAGCAGCTTCCTCGGGACGGGCGTTCACGATCTCGGTCGCCGAGCGGATACGAGACTTTGCCTTTGCGGTTCGTGCCGGAGCGCCACGGCGCAACCAGGCAAGCTCGGTACGAGCCAGGTTCGCCCGGACCTTCTCGGACTGCACAGCCTGCTCTTCTCGCAACGCCCGGCCTTCGAGATAGGCGTCATAGCCGCCCTCGTGGACAAAGGCCTTACCTCGATCGAGCTCGAGCACGCGGTTCGTAACCCGATCCAACACGTGACGATCGTGGGTCACGAGCAGCAACCCACCCTTATACGCCGACAGGCGTTTCTCGAGCCACTCGATTGCATCGACGTCCAAATGGTTCGTTGGCTCATCCAAAATGAGCAGATCGCTCGGATGCACAAGCGCCCGTGCGAGCGCAACTCGCTTAGCCTCGCCACCCGACAATTGCGACACAGGGGTGTCTTCGCGACCACCCATACCCAACTTGTCGAGGACCGCATCGATCTCCCAAGACTCCCCACCAATATGGGTAACAGCGTCGCGAACGGTGCCGGTTCCCAGGTCTGGGTTCTGGTCCAGCGCAGCGATCCGGACATCGCGTCCCCGCCGAACGGACCCGCCTTCGGCCTCACGAGCACCGATAAGCACATCGATCAGTGTTGACTTACCGGTTCCGTTTAACCCAACGAGGCCAATACGGTCACCCGTCGAGATTGTGACCGAGACATCTCGGAAGAGGTCCCGACCGGGTCGGACCATAGTGACGTTGGTGGCATCGATCAGGATCATGAGCGCACAACGTTACCCGCGTGATTCACACCTTTTCGTGGGAGCGATTACGATCGTAGATGTGAGTGACGTATGGCAAGGCCCCGGTTGGTGGTTGGCTTCAGACGGCAAGTGGTATCCAGCGGACGCTGAACCAGGTGCTGTCTATGAAGGTGACCTTTCCAACACAGACGCCCCGAACCCAATCGCAGACGAATCGAGCGCCCTTGCTGGCGCCACGGCGGACCCCGCCGCGGCTGCAGTTCCGGTCGATCCAACAGCGGTAATCGAAACACCCGAGCCCGCAAGGCCCGACGAGGTATGGGCTGCTGATCCGTCTCCCTTCGAAGAGGCCACCTCGCCGTTCAGCGAGACAACCACGCCGAGTTTCGGGGATGCACCCGCAATGCCGGCACCGGTCGTCGAAAGCGCAAAGGTCGGCGGTTGGCAAGCAATCGACGACACCGAGGTCCCAATTCCGGACCCATTCGCCAACGAACCTGATCCTGTAACTGCAGCGGTGGACGTCGCTGGCAGCGAGCCCGTGGCCGACGACGGTTGGACAAGCGCGTACGAAGAACGCCACGGTCCCGACGATGAGCCGGTGCTCGGCACCATCGACACACCGGCCATGCCCGTCGTGGACGACTTTGTTCCCGATGCACCGATCCCCAACTTCGCTGCTGCTGTGCCAGATGTAGCCGTCCCCGACATGGCC
>JAVCKV010004647.1:0-24529 GCA_032274145.1 Herpochondria borealis | reverse complement strand
GACTCGGAATCGCGCCTAAATATTGACTACTTGGTACATCTTCTATAATAATTTCTGTTGATCCATTATTTGTAGAACTTGTAAAAGAAAGGTTATACGTTCTGATGCCTTGACCACATGAATATCCGTTTGGATTAGTGGCTGATTCATTAAAGCTAATGAAGTCAATATTACAACCAGATGAACCAGATTGACTAACATTAACAACCACTTGAGTACATCCACCTCCTGTAATTGTCACTGTTCCTGATTTTGTAGATGAATTGTTATTTGCCCCTGCGGAAATGGTCAGATTGTTTCCAGATACTGTTGCAGAAAATGCTGGATTGCTACTTGATGCAAATAAGGTGCTTGATGTTCCTGAAATAGTAACTTGTTGGGATCCACCTCCTGATGAAATAGTAACATTTGAATTAGAACTACTTAAAGTACATCCTGTTGACCCTGTTTGAGAAACTAATATTGTTAAAGGTATACATCCTCCTCCTGTAACTGTTATTGTCGCTGACTGTGTAGATGTATTGTTATTCGATCCGGCAGAAATTGTAATTGTATTTCCTGATACCGATGCAGAAAATGCTGGATTGTTACTGTTTGCTAATATTGAACTTGATGTTCCTGAAATAGTAACTTGTTGTGATCCGCCACCTTGAGGAATACTAACAGTAGTAGCAGAAGCACTTAAAGTACATCCTGTCCCTGGTCCACTCAATTTATCACAAGAAAATCCATCTAATGATGATGTTGCTTTAGCTGGACCTTGACTACTCGACACATAACAAAATGAAGCTTTCATATCGTAAGTTGTACTTGTATTGATAGAAGGTAAAGTCCATTTCAATGCTCGACTTCCATTTGGATAAATATCTTGAATAGTTCCGTGACTCGGAATCGCTCCTAAATATTGACTACTTGGTACATCTTCTATAATAATTTCCGTTGATCCATTATTAACAGAACTTGTAAATGTAAGGTCATAAGTTTTCATTCCTTGACCACATGTGAAGTTACCCGGATTTGCACTTGATTCACTAAAATTTGTGAATGTAATGTTACAGGAGTTAGAAGAACTACCAGATTGGGTAATATTAATCGATTGACTAGACCCTCCACAAGTTGCAGTAATGATTGCATTTCTGGAATTACTACTAGAATTTGAATTTATTGTAGCCGTAATAGTTTGACTTCCTGAAGAAAAATTTCCAGATGATGGAGATAAAGTAACCCACGATGCATTGTCAGAAATAGACCAGCTTGAACCACTATTTCCATTTACAGTAAAGGTGAAACTATCACCTGAACTATTTAATGAAAATTGATTCGAAGAAGGATTTGAAATGCTCAAATTACAACCAGAAGTAGACCCTACTTGCACGGTTATATAATCAACTAAAGTGTAAAAACTTTTATCTTCAAAGCCTGCTGCTGCTGTAAAAAGTGTATAATCATCTTGTGCTCTAAGTCGAAGAACATAAGTACCATTTGCAGAAAAGGTAGCTTGAGTGTTTACAGATGTTGATGGAGAAAAACTAACAGATCCAGGACCACTTACTTTTTCCCATTTAGTTGCAAGAGAAATATTACTTCCGTTCTTTTGAATAACTCCATTTAATGAAGTTGAATTGCTAGAAATATTTTTATCAGCCCCTGCATTGATATGATAACCCGTCGTGCTTGATTGAATGCTATTATCTAAATATTGTTTAAAAAATTCTACCTTATCATCATCCCATTCTTGATATGGATGACTATGGTCTGTATCTCTCATACTGAATAAAATCGTATTGCTTTTAGTTTGATTTAAAGCAGCAAGATTCGTAGAGGTCGGACAAGTTCTATCTCTATAGCCTACTGTCATAAAAGTTGGCTTGTTAAATCTTTTTGTAAAATTAACAGCGTCATAATATTTTACATTTTGTTGAATATTATTTACGGAACCATGATTTGCTAACCAATTTGGAAAACCACTTGCTTTTTTGGGAGTTTGAGTAAAACCATGGTGTTCGCATTGTGCAGGATTACTTACTGAGATTGCTCCAACTCTACCACTGCTACCATTGATGAATTGATCTAGTCCTCCAACTACTAAAGCAAGACCACCACCTTGACTGTCTCCATATAATCCAACCTTGGAATTAGTATCAAATTTTATAGTTGGGTTAACTCCACTTTCCAAATAGTCAATCAACTTGATCGCACCTAAAATAACATGCTTATAATAAAATGTACTCTTATCATCAAGTCCATCGCTAACACTTCCCGTTCCCGTCTCGTTAGCCGAGTTAATATTTTGATAAATATTTAAAGAAATAGAAATTACTTTATTTCTATTTGCTTCTTGTATTCTTGGTGAAGGTACCGCAGAGAATGGAGGGAATTTTATGATTGCGGGGAAAGTACCTGATCCGCCAGGAATAGTGATATATCCATGCATATCATATGTAGTACTTTTAATCTTAAATGAGTAAGTTGTTGATGGTCCAAAAAAGTCTCCTGTATCATCACCACTACTTGTAAAAGAAAAATTGGGACTTATATTTCTTGTTGCATTAACTTCTGAAATCCAAAAGGATTCGAAATCTGAGGGTTCCGACTCAAAAGGTTGAACATCGAATGGATTGTAAAAAGCAATTGCCAAAGACGTTTGTCCATTCTTAGAAACCTCACAAATGTAAGGGCCTTCTTCTTTACTTGTATTATTAAAATTAGGAGTAAAGGTGAGGCTTCCTCCACTTGGAACATTAATAGTTCCTGTCTCAAAAACTGAGGTAGGACTTTCATCAATATAAGTTATTTCGTTACCTCCTGTATCGTCTCCAGCATATCCAAATTTATATTGAACATTACCAGAAACGCCACTTACTGTAAATTCTATAGCTTCACTTCCATAATAGGTAGCACTTGCTTTTGTAGCAACAACTTTTATTTGAGCATCAACTAATAATGCACTAAATATAAAGAAGATAAGTAAGGTTATTTTTTTCATAATATTAGTGGTTCTTATTTTTTAAGAAAAAATTTCAAGTCGCAATAATTAGTTTTGGAGTTATACATGGACATAGAAATCCTAGGTGAAAAAATTTCATTTTATTTTTTCATCAAAAAAAATTAAAGATTTCTATTTGGAAAAATTAGGGATATAAAGACCAAACTAAGGTTTCCTTAGTTTGGTCTTTGATATCATCTCGGAGAAAATTTATAGTTTATTGACTACAAATCTTTTTGTAAATCGTCTTTGGTTATCAACTTTGATTGAAATAGTATAAATACCATCAGTAAAATTTTTTACATCAAATTGGACAGGTACAGTTGGAAATGCAACGTATTTTCTTTCCGTCATTTTTTGACCAAGACTATTGAAAATTTCAACCTGACCTTCCATTCCTGCAAAATCTCTCATTAAGATATTTATGTTATCAGAAGTAGGATTAGGATAAAGTTCTATTTTGTTGAAATCAATATCAAAGTTCAATCTTCTAGTATTTGAATAGTAAGAAGTACCATTCATGTTGTGAATCTTAAGTCGATAAAAATTCTCACCTATAGTAGGATTCATATCGATTGCTTTATATTCTCTAGCTGATGTTAAGCCAAAAGAATTAACTGTTGCTAGAGTTGTAAAATTAATGCCGTCTGTAGAAACTTCAACATCATAGTAATCAATGTCTTCATCCTTATTCATAACCCATCTCACTTCGGATGAAATACCTTTTTTGTTGGCACTGAAATTAATCAGATTTGGCACTGAAAAATTGCTTGAAGAATTACTTAGTACATCACATGAAACTGGATCATATGGCGAGGTCGCAAGAGCTGGTCCTTGAGAACTCGGCACATAACAAAATGTTGCTTGCAGCGTGTAAGTTGTGCTTGTATTAATCGAGGGTATCGTCCATTTCAATGCACGATTTCCACCAGGATAAATTGCTTGAACTGTTCCTACATTTACGATAGATCCTAAGTATTGACTGCTTGGCACATCTTCAATAATAATATCGGTTGAACCATGACTAGTAGCACTTGTAAATGAAAGACCATATGTTTTTCTACTTTGATTACATGAATATCCTCCAGGGTTAGAGTTGTTTTCATCAAATGTAAAATTAATGTTACAAGAAGGTGTTCCTGCTTGATTAACAGTAAATGTCACTGGAGTACAGCCTCCACCTGTAACGGTAATCGTACTACTTCTTGTAGATGAACTGTTATTGGCACCAGCATTAACGGTAACTGTGTTTCCAGAAACTGATGCTGAGAATGCTGGGTTGCTACTTGAAGCATTTAATGTTGATGATGTACCTGATATCGTTACAGATTGTGACCCACCGCCATTTGTTATAGTGACACTACTTGAAGAGCTTGATAAATTACAACCAGGTCCGCCTCCTGAACTTGGTTCATCACAAGATGCAGGATCATAAGGAGATGTTGCAAGAGCTGGACCTTGAGAACTAGGTACATAACAGAAAGAAGCTTTCATGTTATAAGTTGTACTCGTGTTAATAGATGGTAATGTCCATCTTAATGCTCGACTTCCACCTATATATACATCTTGTACTGTTCCTACATTTACAACTGCACCTAAGTATTGACTTCCAGGCACATCTTCAATAATCATTTCTGTGAATCCATGACTAGTTGCACTAGTAAAAGTTAAGTCATATGTTTTAAAACTTTGGTTGCATGAATATAAGTTAGAGTTAGCAGTGTTTTCAACAAATGTAAAATTAATGTTACAAGAAGAAGATCCTGCTTGAGATACATTAAATGACACTGGGGTACATCCTCCACCTGTTACTGTAATTGTACTATTTCTTGTAGATGAACTGTTATTGGTACCAGCATTAACGGTAACTGTGTTTCCAGAAACTGATGTTGAGAATGCTGGGTCGCTACTTGAAGCATTTAGTGTTGATGATGTTCCAGATATTATAACGGATTGTGATCCTCCACCATTTGGTATAGTGATGTTACTTGAAGAGCTTGATAAATTACAACCAGGTCCGCCTCCTGAACTTGATACATTACAACTTGCTCCATCATAAGGGGAAGTAGCTACTGCTGGACCTTGAGAACTAGGTACATAACAGAAAGAAGCTTTCATGTTATAAGTTGTACCTGTGTTAATAGATGATAATGTCCATCTTAATGCTCGGCTTCCATTTACATAGATATCTTGAACCGTTCCTACATTTACAACTGCACCTAAGTATTGACTTCCAGGCACATCTTCAATAATTATCTCTGTAGATCCATGACTAGATGTACTTGTAAAAGAAAGGTCATATGTTTTAAAACCTTGGTTACATGAATATAAGTTAGAGTTAGCAGTGTTTTCAGAAAATGTAAAATTAATGTTACAACCAGTAGGAGTTGATGGAGAAATTGGAATTAATACAGGAACAGGCTTCAATGTAAATGTTCCAGATCCACTATTATAAACAGAGCTATTATTTGAAATTTTTCCAATATTCGTAATATTTCCGTTACTCGTACTTATATTATCATCCAAATAATGCCAATCAGCAGAAGTAGTTGGAGCATATGTTTGTCCACCAGAGGAAATATTAAAATTAACATTAGTAAGGTTATTCGCACTACTTTTAATTTGAGCCCAAGTCTGATTGTTTACATTTTTAGCATTCCAAGCGACTAAGTGAGTTGGAGTTCCATTTGTTTCAAGAATAAAAGCATATGCTCCTTGTCCAGTTTCTGCAATTACTTTGTTAAATTTCATACCACCTGCTAGTTCCATGAATTTCAACAAGGATTTTCTAGCATTTTTTGCTTGTCCATTTGTTCTCCAAATACCAGAACTATGATAAGCAAAACTACAAGGTCCAAGTGCATCATCATCAAGAACTTCATATGCTTCAGCACGGAATACACCTAGTCGACCTAACATCAATGTAGACCTAGTCAAATATAAACCATGTGCATCTTCCCCTATTCCTGTTGCATTTGAATTCGGGTCATTACAATCAGCATCAGAATCCCAGCCATACTCTGTAACATAAATATTACGATTTGCAGCGGGCATATTTTCTTCACTCCATTTCCATGCGTTTCTCAAGTATAAAAATTTAGAATCAGCAACTGAATTACCTGAACTTGTTTTCTCAGGATGAGCAATTAATCTTTCTGAAAAGAATCCACTTCCTGTGTCTGCTAGATCACTTGGATATGGGTGATAGTTAGTTCCATTTAGATAGCATTTCATATCCTCCGAGATTCTAGTTCCTTGATAATCTTTCCATGTAGCAGATGGAAAACTAACTGCTGCTCCATTTTCTAAATGATTCGCTTGAAAAGAAGCAGGAATAAATTTAAGTTTATTTCCAGTTTCATTACCATAATAGTCTTCAAGACCTTCAATCATTCCTTCTAAAACAGCTTGATAGGTAGCTTGACTATAATGCCATGGTTCATTACCTCCTTCAAGTGCGGTAACAACTTTAGTACATGAATTACAATCGCTAGATTTTGGAGCATATGCTCTAGCAAACATCATAGCATAAGCTCTGGCTGCAATTCTAATATTTGTAGGATTGGTTCCCCAATCGCCTTCCGTCCACCATTGTTTTGGAAAGATGTATTGGTTTTGAATATTTGATGGAAAATTAGCAGGCACAACTGTCAAAGTAACATTAACCTCTGGAAATTGATTATTAACATTTCTTGTATAAATCCAATTTGCATTCATGAAATTGGTGTATACATTAAAATATTCCCATTGGTTATTGATAAAATGAAAATATGTAGTATTCGGATTTGAAGTAGTATTAGGATTCGTAAGTGTAATTGTCTGCAAAGAATTTGTAGAAGGATTAAATCTAATTACCTTATCTCCTTGAACGAATGTATTTCTCTCTAGTGGTTTACCAGAAGCATCAACGATTAATTTTAGTCTTCCTCTATCTTGAAAAGGTTTATAAATTCGGAATGAACTTGGGTTTGACTGATTTGGTTCTCCAATATTATCATCCCAATAGTCTTTATTCATGTATTGAAAAACTCTAGCATGAGAGAAAATATCACCTAAGTTTTCCATACTTGGAAATTGAGCTTCATTTCCTCTGTTAACGTTTACACCAAACATCTCTTTGTAAGTTGGTACAGGACGATTGCCTGAATATACATTGTTCTTGGTAGTAGGGATTGTAATACTTTGTGGTTCTCCAAGTACACCACTTGTAATATCACTAGGAGCAGGTGAACAACTTTGCGGCTGCGCAAAAATTGTAGTTGATATAAAAATCGCAAATGATAATAGAACGATTTTGATTAGAATTTTTTTCATGTATCGTGTGTTTGAATATTGCATAAAACAATATGGGTTAATAAAATGATTTTAAATTCAGTTAATTCAGGTTGTTAATCATCTTATTCAAAATTGGCAATTGCTAACTTTTTAGACATGGAATATTCACCCAAACAGTTGGAATTTTTAACCATAGGCATGGAATAAATCATCATTTTGGTATATTTTGACTCTTTTTTAGGTCTTTTTTACCAAAAAAGTATCTATTTCATTTTCTGGCGAAAATCTTTGGGAGAAATCCCAAATTCGGATTTAAAGGATTTGGAAAAGTAACTTGGGTCGGAAAAACCTATTTGATAGGTGATTTCAGAAATGGTAAGAGAAGTATCTAATAATAATTTCTTGGCCTTATTTAGTCTTAACGATCGCATCATTTTAACAGGAGGTTGACCCGTAAGTGCGACTAATTTTCTATTCAATTGGGTCTGACTCAATCCTATCTTAGTACACAAATCGGTAACACTAAACTGTGAATTTTTAAATTCTTCCTCTAAAACGGTTTTAACTCTTTTTAGAAAAATCTCTTCTAATTCATTTTTGGGTTTGGAGGTAGGTACAAGTTCGTCAGCGGTTAATCCACTAGTTTTTAAGTAATAGGTTCTTAAACTTTCTCGATGCTTTAATAAATTTTGAATTCGAATTAAAAGCTCTTGTTCATCAAATGGTTTAGTTAAGTAGGCATCAGCACCACTTTCCAAACCTTCTAGTTTGGCATCTTGACCAACCTTAGCCGTCAACAGAATAATTGGAATATGACTGGTCAAATCATTCTTCCTTAATTCTTTACAAAGAGCAAGTCCATCCATAACAGGCATCACAACATCAGAAATAATAACATCAGGTACCGTCTCAATAGCTTTTTCTAAACCATCTTTTCCATTATTTTCAATCAGTAGTTGAAAATGAGGATTGAGTCCAGATGAAATATATTGCACCAACGATGGATTATCTTCTACAATTAAAACTACTGGTAATTTTTTTGTTTCACCAGTAATTGTTGATTCGGAAATATCTTGTTGGATAAATATTGGAATTTTTATTTTAAAATTCGTTCCTGCATTTGGACTATTATTTTCGACCATAATATTACCGTCCATCAACTTAACAAGTTCTTTTGTCAATGACAATCCTATTCCTGTACCCTTTATTGAATTACTAATTTCTTTGTTTTCTAAAAGTTCTTTTTCTACTTGGTAGAATCGGTCAAAAATAAAAGGTAGTTGCTCTTTTGGAATACCAATTCCAGTATCTTGAACTTTTATGATTAACGCTTTTATTAATTCATTTTCAGAAGTTTTATTTTCAAGATTTTCTTTGACACTAACAAAAACATCAATACTTCCATCTTCAGGAGTGAACTTTAAAGCATTTGAAATTAAGTTGGAAAGAATAATGGATAATTTTTCTTTATCAAAATATGCTTTACAATTAGGAGGATAAGATTGGAAACTCAGATTAATATTTTTCTCATCTGCAAGAGTTTCAAAAGAAGCAGTTACATAATTTAAAAATTCAACAATATCCTCCCAATTACTATTTAAGTGCATTGCCCCAGCATCAAGTTTACCTAAATCTAAAACTTGATTAATTAATTTTAATAAATGTTCGCCGTTTTGTTTGATTAATTTTAATTCTGATTCTGAAAGACTTCGTTGCAATCGTCTTGCCCTATCAACACTTCCTAGGACAACAGTTAGAGGTGTCCGTAATTCATGTGTTATATTATTGAACAACCTAGTCTTTGCTTCATTTAATTCCTTCAGACGTTCTGCTTCTTGTTTCGCTAAACTCTTTCTTAATTGGAATCTATAAATTGATAAAAGTAAAAGTAGTCCAACAAATGAATAAATTAGATAAGCCCACCATGTTTTCCAAAATGGTGGAGTGATGACAATTTTCATTTCTTTTATATTGCTAATACCATTTTGGATAGGAGTCGTTCTGACTTTAAAAGTGTATGAGCCAGGTGGGACTTTTGTATAATTGGCAAAATTTCTTTTACCATCACGATTATTCCAGTTATCATCATAACCTTCTAATTTAAAAGCATAATTTATCTTACTGATATCACCAAATTTCAGTTCTGCAAAACCAATGGTAAAGAAATTTTCATCATAGTTTAAATCAATTTGGTCAATATAATTTAAATCCTTACTGTGAGATATTTCTTTATCAAAAACTTTAAAAGAGTTGAACACTATATTTTTTGGAACCTGACCTGCCGCAAGTTGCTTAGATGAAAAAGAACATATTTCATTAGTCTGTCCTAAATAGATAGTTCCATTTTCTGAAATCTCAATGCCTTTATCCAACAATATGACATCTTTAATACCGTCAATATGATTAAATAATTTAAATGTTTTTGTTGATTCATCAAATCGAATTAATCCAGATTGTGAGGTAATCCAAATATTTCCATCTGCATCCTTTTTCATCTCTCCAAGCTCCTCACTCGGCAATCCATTTTTAGCATGATACGACTTTATCATCCAGTCCTCTTCATTAGGATTGATAATTTGAATGCCAGTCGAACTCAAACCCGCCCAAATTAATTCCTTACTATCTTCTTCGATAGTAATCACCCGTTTCCCTTTAAGTCCTAATTTTTCAGAATCTGTTGAAGTGGTAAATTGTTTAAACTTTTCAGTACTTGGATTAAATGAAAATATACCTTCCTGCAATGTGGAAATCCAAACGTTTCCATTCTCAGCAATTAGTAGTTGAGTTAATTCAGTTTGAATATCGATAGAATTTGGTTGAGGATTTTTATTCAAATATTGTTTAACCTCTTCCGTGTTATTATCTATTTTAATTAATCCGCCATATTGGGTTGCTATCCAAATATTATCATATTTATCTTTTATGATATCAGATAAACTATAGGATTGAATAGGAATTTTTTCTAGAGTAGGATGAGAAAATGGTGTTAACGAATTTGAAGTCAGGTCATACTTAAATAGAGAATACTCATATTTTTTTCCAGTACTTTCACGAGCTAGCCATATAGAACCATTTCTGCTCAATAAAATTCTAAATCCCTCTGAAGAAGATACAATCTCTGAATCAATTGCAATAGATTGTATCAATCTCATTTGCTCATCATAAATTAAAAGCGATTGACATCCAGAAGTGGTAACGAATAATTTTTTAGAATTTTTATCCCAACTAACATCAAAAACATGGGCACCAATATCATCACAAATTTTTTCATGATTTAAAGGATAATATTTAAAAAGTTGATTTGTTATATCCAAATAACTTATTCCATTTTGCAAATTAGAAAACCAAACTCTTTGATTGTCATCTTTGTAAATCCTATTAATTTTATTGGTCAAAATAGAATGCTTATCACTTGGATTATTTTTCACTTTGAAAAATTTCTTTTCTACTTTATTCCAAATCAATAAGCCTTGGTCTTGTGAAGCGACCCAAAGTTCATCGTCAGATTTTTTTTCAATATCATCAATAATATTAGCGTGATGATTTTCCTTATAAAATTCTTTTTCATCTGGAATGCTAAACTCCCAAATATTTTTTTCAATATCATAACGTCCCAATCCCAATCTCCAAGTTCCTACCCACAATTCATTTGGATTATCCATAGACAGACTCATGATGGTTGTCGTAGTATCAATTCTTCCATTTATGACTAATGGAGTTTTTTGTATTTGTTTTGTTTTTTTATCGAAAAGAAATAACCCTTCACTACTAGCAATCCAAATTTTGTTTTTATTTCCTTTTTGTTCTAACAGGGCATGAATACTATTTTTTTGAAATCCATCTGACCTGTTTTCTATATCTTCTATTAAATCATATCTTGAAAATTGTTTTGTTTTTTTATCAAAAAATTGGAGTCCACAATTGTATGTTCCCATCCATAGATTTTCGGATTCATCTGCAATAAGAGAGGTTATATCAAATCCTTCACTACGTGGTTTTTTGATAATGTATTTATATTGACTGAAACTTTCCGTTACAGGGTCGAATCGATTTAAGCCTCCTCCTATTGTACCCAACCATAAAACTCCCTGAGAATCCTCAACCATTGATGTTACAATATTTCCTGACAATGAACTAGTATCACCTTCTACAAAAGAAAAATTTTTGAATTGATAACCATCATACTGAGATAAGCCTTTATTGGTTCCTATCCACAAAAAGCCTTTTTTGTCATTATATATATTATAAATTATATTACTAGGTAATCCCTCTTCAACGGTAAGATGTTTGAAATGGTAAGCTTCATTCTGTGCCAAGATGGGATTCATGGCGAATATTAACAGTAAAATTAAAATCTGTTTTCTCAAAAAATTAACCATTATTTGTCTGACTAGTGTTACAAATACGCACTAAAAGAAAGAAAGAAAATAATTCTATCTTTGAAAAGTGTGTTCAAGCAAAAATCAAAGATGTCCTTATTATCTTGGGACAAATCTACAACCAAAAGGTTGGAGTCACAAGAAGAAAAGACAATTAAAATTCAAAGATTGCAAAAAGCATATTACTCAAGATGGAAGGAATTGATTCATTAGTGAATCAAGTTGAGCTGATAGATAAATTATTATTAGGGTAGTGTCTTAATATACAAAACAATGGGTTTAACCCATTACCAATTAAATCAAGTCGTTCTTTAATATTACTATTCCCCTTTTTTTCTAAACCTTTCCAGACCAAAGGTATAAACACATCTTTATATAACAATCCTATTACAAGTAAATTCATACCACGTCCACCCATCTCCCAATTCGTTCTGTTTAGCAGTAAATAGCATTCTTTATTTCTGCACAGTATTGTAATCAATAGTAAACAAACCCCTTGCAAAATATTTAATCTATTGCCTGTTTGAAAAAACGAAGTAGACGCCTATAAGCGGTATCTATTTTGAATCCGTTCAAAAACTAGTTGGAAATACAAAAAAAAATAATTATTTTTTGAATCAAAATATGCTTGATAAAATCAAAAATATTGACCCATCAAAATTAACAGAAAATGTAGAGTTACAGAATCTGTTAGTGATGTGCATGAATTTGATAGAAAGTCAATCAAGTATAATAGAAAATCAATCTAAAGAGATACAGGAATTAAAGGATGAAATTAACAGACTAAAAGGAGAACAAGGTAGTTTACCTCCTCGCCAAAAATCCAAAATACATAAAGGTCAAAAAAACAAAATTGTAGCAAGTCGTACATCAAAATCGAAAACCTCAAAAAAAGCAAAATTAGTAATAGACCAGATTATTGAATGCAAAATTGATAAAAGTACTTTACCCTCAGATGCGATATTACAGCGTTACGATAAATTGATTCAACAAGATATTTTATTCAAACGTAATAATACTTTATACCGAGTTCCTGTTTATTATTCTAAGTCAAAAGGTCGGATTTTCAGAGCGGAGCTACCAAGTGATTATCATGGACAATTTGGCAAACAGTTAGAAAGTTTTATTCAACTGTTTCATCATTATTGTGATATGACTCAAGGTCGTTTAAAGGCATTATTAAAAAATATAGGTATTCATATTTCTACAGGTAAAATATGTAACACCTTACTTTGTAACCGAGTAATAATGGAACAAGAAGCTCGACAAATATTACATCAGGGTTTGACTCATCTTCCCTATACACAAATGGATGCAACTAAAAGTACAGAAGCTGGGCAAAACAAAACAACACAAGTAATTTGTACAGACTATTACACGGTTTATCAAACGATGTCTTCGAAACGTAGAGCTCATGTTATAGGAGCCTTACAGGCTAAACGAGGTAACGATGTTCCTTTGTTATACGATCAATTAGGAATAGAGAATTTAACGAACTCTAAAATTCCTAAAAAAGACCAGCGCTTATTAGCTCAGTTATTAGAATTGAATCGAACATATACAATAATAGAATTTGAGGAACTACTCAGGAGTCAAGCTCCTCATTTACTTCTAAAAAAATCTTATCCAGATGTATTGGCTATATTGGCTACTCGATACTATCTTACACAAAAAGAATTTCCAGTCGTTGAAACCTTGCTTACTGACGGTGGACATGAATATGCAAACGTAGCAAGCAATCAGGCGCTTTGTTGGATACATGAAGAAAGACATTATAAAAAAATGCTCCCTAAGTTAATGCTCCATCAACAAATACTAGAAAAGTTTAGATGTCGATTATGGAGTTATTATAAAAAACTTCTGGATTACAAAAAACTAAGCATTCCTCAACAAAGCAAAAAACAAAAAAAATTATCGAAAGAATTTGATTCCATTTTTTCCCCAACAACAAACTATCAAGACTTAAACAAAGAAATTGAAAAAACATTAAGGAGAAAAGAAAAGCTATTGCATGTTTTACAATTACCCAATCTGCCATTACATAACAATCAAGCGGAGTTAGCCGTAAGAAGAAAAGTTCGTAAAAGGGATATTTCTTTTCATACAATGTCAGCACATGGAACCGCTGCACAGGATGCTTTTATGTCTGTGGTAGAAACTGCCGCTAAACTTGGTATTAATGCTCTTGATTATCTTTTTGATAGGTTATCTCAAAAATATTTGATGCCCCCTCTTGCCGATTTAATTATCATTAAGACCAACTAGTTTTTGAACGGATTCTCTATTTTTAAAGAAACTCCTAATATTTTTCCTAGTCGTCTTGCACAATTCATCAGATTTGTACTCTGAACTACATAATACTAGAAGTTGGCTTAATTTTTTCTCTCCCACTTCTGGGAATAATTTTTGTAATTCCTTAGAATTTTTTAATTCTACCATAGCGAATAAAAGATTTGTGATAATCGCTTTTTTTCATTGTTCAGTAGAATATATCCCTGTATTCTTTTTTATCATTTATCATGAGTAAATTAAAATGTCGTTATTCTTTACTATCCTTTTTTCTTTCCCAATATCTATGTCACGAATTATTAGAGTCAAAAAAACTAGTACAATTAATCAAAATATGATAAGTATGTAGTGTTTAATTATACTCTTGACCCCATACTTTTATTTAAGCTTATTTTACAATTACTCACATAGATTTCGTTATGTTAAGTACATATTAAGTTTAACAACAACATTAACAATGTACTTTGGGATAGGAAGCGGACTGCGTTGGCAAAAAAGCAAAGTAGTAATAGAATAAGTAAATTAAATGTTATATGTCTTTTCATTTCAGCAGGAGTTCTATTTTCAAAAAAATAATTTCTAATCACCTCCTTTTTTAATTTAAGGTTTTAGAATTTCGTTCAATATTTCTTTGTGGTAGGTCCCCACCCATCCAAAACGAGGATCATGAGTACTACCAATATCGAACCCTCTGTTTTTACTGAGAACCGTTGCAGCTTTCCCCCACTTTTGCGCCTGCTTCAATTCACAATGGATGCCATGCAAACGACAATATCCTGCAACACTATAATAATTTTCATCCCTTGTAATCACTTTAGATTCTAGTTCATAGACAAAGTCTTTTAAGTAGGTAACATCTTCCTTGACTTCTGCAATATCTCTTTTGTTATCCTCTAATTCATCCGCTATCAATCGAATTGCTTTTACTAGACTGGTATTTTGTCGCCGAGGTATAGATGCTGTACCTGTTATGAGTAGTTCACGGATTTTACCGTAAGTCCACAATTCAAACTCAGGACTTAACCATGCTGCCAATTTCAAAGCCAATCGTTGCTCATACCAGGTACCTTGAAGGTCTAACCTATTACCACCACGCACTATTCTAATCGCTTTTTGCCGTTCCCTCACATGTGAGGGAACGGCACTATTCATTGAATCTTCTAGGACTTGGATAAATTGCTTGGTTTGTTTTAACCTATTGAAATTATCCAGTTTCTTATTGAATGCCTTTGCAATTTCTGTGGCATTTATCATTTCTTCACCATCCCCAAAATCAAAAGTTATCTTTTTACCTTGGTATTCAAACACTTGTACTTTCTTTGCCATGTTTTTAAATTTTGCGCTAAGATATTGAATTAGATGTTATCTCTATAAATTTAATTAAGAGAGATATACGTCTGAAGTTGCTGGCAATAAATACAGCGTCCAGCATTATGATATCGATGGATGTAATGATATTCATTTCCTCCTTTTCCATCAGTAGTTTTGATTTATATATGGTATCACTTATTAACTCCGTCGCTGAATTCGAAGACGATAACCTGATTCTGGAACTCAAGCTTCAGCCAGTAACAGAAATTAATAGCTATTTCACGGTGGGCATAATTACCTCCTCCACGAACTGCCCTCAATTATAACCCTACAGCATTAGTCGTATTAACTCAGGCAGTAACAGATGCAGAAAAGGAGTTACTGGTAGCATTATATCTAAACGTGGCGAAGCTGCCACGTTTAGATATAATAACAAAGGGGCATTTTTACTCAACTTCTCAAAGGGTTCGTTACCCAATTGACGGTCGAACTCACTATGCATCGCAATGTTTGGAAACATATTACTGGACAAAAAGACAAGTTGCTCAAATAGGAGCAAACCAAGCGGTACAACACCATGCAGCTCATCCGTAAAGTGTTCAACGAAATGCAACCACGAGAACTGCAGAAAATCGTCGAATGCATCCAACGCAAAAACGAAGCAGTGAAGCTCAAACAACAAAACCTTTTTGATAACTCCAAAAATCAAGTTTCGTGAAACTATCTATATTGATTTCCATCCTGAATCTCAATATAGATTCTTTACAGCCCACTCCTACCCTACTCAATTCCCTACAAGCGTTCCATCACCGCCAACTAGAAGCCGAGCTTCTAGCTTTTGATCCTGACCTAAAGACTACTGGATGAACTTCGTACCAAGTATCGGAGTCGGTTACAACCTCCAGGGTAACTACGTCCGACACTCGCCTCCTTAATTCAATTTCGTAAACAAAAACGACAAACTGAAGCGCAAAGAACCGCTATCATTTTACTCGTTAAAAACAATCTAGAAACAGCGATAAGAAAATTGTTAGCACTCATTCAAGAATATAATATCGCTTCCGACGAACTTAATTTTAACAAACCAATAGAAGAAACTGTCATCGACGTACTCATAATTGACAAGTCCGCTTTTAAAATCTGTAACAGGATTCTTACAAAAGATTGTTTTTATGTTCCAATACACCAAACAACTTGGAACGCCATCAAGAAATTGAGGGAAAAAGGATTAGGTCTCTTTTTTAGAAAAAAGACTGAAAAATATTACACTTACAGATTTCAGACAGTCTGACTTCTGACAATAAGCAAAGCGCAAAGTCCAACTTCTAAAGTCTTATATGTGTACCTAAACCGTAAACCAGATTCGAAGATATTTTGACAAGATTCATTTCCAATTATGTTTTTTATGAAACTACCGTCAATAGTGTACTTATAGCCTAAATGTGTACCTAAACCGTATCTCTTTATTTTTGGAAAAAAACAACTCCTTTTTTCTATTCATCTCTCCTTATAAGTGTACCTAAACCGTGTAGCCTCCTCAAGAAACCTCTGAACTGTATTAATTTCTATACAAATCCTCTAAATGTGTACCCAAACCGTGTACTTTCTTAGCAATTAGCTCTTAGTATCTCCTTTGAACAGGATATGAGAAGTAAATAAGAATCCTATATGTGTACTCAAACCGTGTGCAGCTATAGATAAAAAAACTATATATAAGCTTATACGTGTACCTCAACCGTGAACTACGCCTCTTTTTTTTATCACAAAACTAACACATCAGCTACATGTGTACCTCAACCGTTAGTCTTGATCAGAAAAACTTTTACTAAGTCTTATTTTTAATGGAAATAGGGGAAAATTAAATCGAAGATAAATTTTTTGAAAAAAAAAGTAAAAATTTAAACCGTCCTTCTCCTATTTAAGACTTTTAATTCTTTCTTTTCTTTAAATACTTTGTGCGCCGAAAAAGCAGTTATTTTTTGAAAGACTAGACTTACTATGAATGCTCAATAAATGAACTTAATGAGTACCTCAACCGTGAATTCTTAATGAGTACCTCAACCGTAAGAAATTGTAAAGTTATGTGTACCTCAACCGTTAAAAAGCATGCTAATGGTGTACCTCAACCGTGGATTATGTGTACCTCAACCGTGAATGAGTGTGTAAAAAAAATTTTGTTTTTACACATAATTGATTTTATATTTGCTCCGAATCAGATTGAAAAAAATCATTATGAGCACATATACCAGTATTGCAAGGATAGAAAATAAATTTTTATTTTCTGCATGTTATAATCTTTCTGCAAGAGAACAAAAGGTCATTTTGTGTCTTATTTCCAAGTTAAATCCAAAGTTAGAAGATTTTCATCGCCAAACGATTTCAGTAAGAGAGTTACAAAAAATCCTAAAAGGTGGAGAAAGTTATGGTAGTTTATATTCTGAAATGAGTCATTTCAGAGATACTATCGTGAGTAAAGGGATTCGCTTCAATTCGGAAATAGAAATTGATGGAAGACCATTCGACGGAGTAGTGAACTGGTTTCAGTCGATTCAAGCCATCAAAGATGAATCAGGCAAAGTGATGATTGAATTTCTATTTTCGGAGCCATTAAAGCCATTTTTGCTCAATTTAACGGAATATGTCCAAATTTCGATGGCTGAAATTATCAAGATGAAATCAGGATTTGCGATTCGGCTATTTCAGGTTTTGAAAGCACATCGCCGAAAAATGGCAAAACATCAAAAGAAAAGCGAACTCAAGTTTACCATCGAAGAACTAAAAGAATTACTTGGAATCGCCAATAAGTACAAGGATTTCAGGAATTTTAGAAAAAAAGTGCTAGAACCAGTTGAATTAGAAATCAACGAATACAGCAGTATCAAGATAGAAGTGCAAGTCGAGAAAAAAGGAAGAAGAGCCCATGCCATCAAATTTCTTATCACTGATTCGAAGAAGCACAACGAGAAATTACTCGATAAGGCTAAAGAATTGACTCGATCACAAATCATGGCATTGGAAAAGTTAACAGATTATGGGATTCAGCCAGAAATCGTTATCAAGAAATTCTTTCCTAAAGTGGGAGGTTCGGAGTTTAGAGGCTTTGAAGACTGGTATTTTGAAGCTGCCATTCAGATATTTGAGACCAAAACAACGGCTAAGACCAAAAAAGCTAAAGCAGGTACTTTCGTCAAATGGTTCTTAGATACCTTCGATGAAGACCAATTTTCGAGCATCTTGGAAATTATCAATGCAAGAAAAAAGAAAATGGAAAAGCAAAAACCAGAAGCTTTTGCCAATAGATTAGAAGCGAGAGATATGACGAATGCAGAGTTTGAGCTGCAATTTGCAAAATAACAATTAGTTCAAAATAGACCCCAAAAGGGCAAAAAACACTACACTATGATCATAGGAGTAACCAACTTAAAAGGAGGCGTAGGCAAAACCATCGTCTCCCAAAACATTGCCGTTTGTTTGGCAACTCAAGATAAATCAGTTTGTCTTGTAGATACTGATACCAACCAAAATTCTGTCTCCTGGGCAGGTTTAAGAGATGAAACTTCAGCAGAAATACTTACTGTCGGTCTTACAGATTCGAAGGCGATGACGAAGGAAATAGCCAAATTGGATAAAAAACATGATTTTGTCGTCGTTGATGGAACTCCTTCCCTATCGGAAATGACGACTCGAATCATCCTTGCTTCCGATATTCTGATTATTCCAGTCATTGCTGGGGGAAATGATTTAAGAGCCATGGAAGGCTTTTTTCAACGCTATGAGCAAGCCAAAGAGTTTAGAGATGAGATTCCAGCCTATCTTTTCATTAATCAATACCAGGATCTTGAAATTCAAAAAGTCGTCGTCGAAGCTTTGGCTGAATACGAATTACCTATTCTAAAGACCAAGTTTAAAACCCGAACCGCTTATGTACAAGCCAATGCAATTGGTGCAGGAGCTGCAGAGTGGGCGGATTCTAAAGCTAAATCTGAGGCTTACGGCCTTACCCACGAAATTTTAAAAATTATTGAGTCTCTTAATCTCTAAATCTCCAATGTAACATTATGGCAAAAAAGAAGATAACAGCAGGAATGCTAGGAGGTCGAAAAAGAACAAAATCTCCTGAAGACATAGAAAAGGCAGTACAATCGATACATCAGAAAAAGGACTCCCCTACCCCACCTGTAGTACCCGAACCTGTAGCTGAGCCAACTCCAAAAGCTAAAGAAGTAAAAAAACCAACTACTCAGCCAGTAGTTAAAGCTGTCAAAGCTGCTCCATCCAAAATCAAGAAAAAGGCAGCAAAAAAGCCAGATTTAGAAAAAGAGGTCCGTTTTTCTTTTAATATGAAAAAGCCACTGCATCGAAAATTAAAGATTCGTGCAATCAATGAAAACCAGACAATGGCTGATTTTATACTTAATCTTATTCGTAAAGAACTTTCCAAGAAATAAAGAATTCCACTGAATTCAGTACGTTTTTATTTAAAATGTAACATTTGTAATATTGTCTCTTAATCTCTTAAGAGACAATATTGCATACTTCTTTATTGGTATCAAGAGAAATCACAAACGCTAGAATGTGCCAAATCTCCTTGTTTCATCATTTGAATTTAAGATACCTGTGTATTGGCGATTAGTCTATTCAATCCATCTTTAAAATACTAAATCTCTAAATCTCTAAATCTCCAATGTTACATAGTCTCTTTAGAGACTATGAGATTGTCGAAAGAAGTTTCATAACCTAATTCACAAGTCTCCAAATCTCTAATGTTACAAAATCTCTTATGTAAGATTATTTCTTAATCTCTAAAGAGATAGTCGGTTGAAATGTAATAATTCAATCTATGAGTCTCTAAATCTCTAATGTTACATTGTCTCTTTAGAGATTTAGAGATGATTTTGATTCTCACAAAAAAGAAGCATACCTCAAATCTCTTTTATTATAAATGTTACATTGGAGATAAGGAGACTGTCGATACGAATTACTTCAAGTAATGATTTTACAATCTCTAATGTTACATTGTCTCTTTAGAGATTAAGAGATAATTTTGATTCTCACAAAAAGAAGCATATCTCAAATCTCTTTTGTTATAAATGCTACATTAGAGATTTGTCTCTTAAGAGATTTAAGAACTCAAAGAATCAGGACGATATATTTGGAATTTTAGAGTTTAAAAATGTAACATTTGTAAAGTTGTCTCTTTAGAGATTAAGAGACAAAGAAACTTAGAGACGACAAGGTGAGGTAAGGGGCGATTTAAGCGACTCAAAAGTTAAAAGGCAAATAGAGAAGGAGTTGTCAAGAAAGTCGAAATTTAAGCAGTAAAAATCGCTCAAAATCAATTTTTGGACTCAATTTAGAATCAGTCACAGATAAATACTTTTTACGTTTACTTTTTTCATTTTTTCATGGGCAACATAATATTAATTTGGTTTCCTCCCTTTCCCCCCGAAATGAATTTTTTTTTTTTAAAGAAATAAACGAGAAAAAACAAAAACCAAGTCATAAATAGAATGAATGATTTGAAATTACTAAAACACATAAAAAATGCCTCAAAAGCATCATACCGAAGTTTCATTTATAAATAAGCATACTGAAAAAGAATCTTATACAATCTGAAAAAGAAATCAGAATTGATTCGAAAGAAATATAGATTCATCATTTTCTTAATGTTGGATTGTGGATTACGAGTTACGGAAGTGGTGAGATTGGAAACTCAACATATCAATTTTTAGGATGGAAAAAGCGGGAGTGTCCAAGTCAAAAGTTTGAAAAAACGGAAACGGAAGAAGGATAAAGAATTTAGAGTGATACTCTATGACCTATCGAACCTTGGAAGCGGGATCCAAGAAGAGGAATATATGATTCGACAATTGAAAGAGAAGCTTCGTACAGAAACCGGTTTATATGAAAGGGAGAAACTCATTAAAGATATCAAAGCGTCTGAGAAGCATACAGAACTAACCAGTGGCGTAAATAAAAAAGCGCAGATTCGAGAGTTAAGAAAACAAGATATCGAACGGAATAAAGAGGGTAGGAGGGTAGTCGCTAGAAGAAATCAGGAAACTATTGATAAGAATCGAAGTGAGCCAACACGGTTTACGGGAGTAGTAAAATATTTGAGTATTACATTAAAATAAGGGATAGTGTTATAAATGCGCACCTAATGGAATCACTGATTGGAAGTTAGAAGCACGAAGATGGAAGTGCCTTCGTGCTTCTAACAAATTGAGCATTCCAAATGTGCATTTTACGAAATAGTTCTTTTTTCAAGTTGGTGCGCATTTACAGCACTACCAAATAAGGCAATGATATATAACTTTACGCTAGATTAGCAATGTATAATTTTAATCGCAACATTCATCCCAAAAATTATCAGTAGCTTCCCATGCTTCATCTTTTGATATACCTATATTATGACTACCAAATGGTGTAACTATTCCATCTTTTCGCTGCCATTTTTTATAATTGTAGTAGTTACAATTTATTTTTGGAAAATCTGAAATAGAATCATACCACTTGGTCTCTTCTTGGCGCTCTCCATTAACAGCGCCATAATCATCATAATCATCGACTGTATAGGTTGCTCTGTATTGTGTACTCATTTTTTGTAGTATTTTATTTTAGTTATATGTTCTTTTAAAATTAAGCATAATAGTAAATGATTCCAATAAAGTAGTATAGTTTTCTACGAATGGTGTATGTCTGGGTATAAAAAACAAGACACACGTATAAACAAAAAAATTATATAGTAAATTATTTGATTATATTTTAAAATATTGTTATATTTATAGTAGAAATAAAACACATATTAGTGTATTTTGCAATAAAAAACATGCAATCAATGTACAAAGCTCTAAGCATTGCTCATTTTTTCATAACAAAAGGTATAGTAGAGTTCAACCTAGTTAACCCAATGAAGTTGCAAAAGTTGATTTACTTTGCTCATGGATGGTATTTAGCAATCCATAGTCAACCTCTAATAAAGGATGAAATTCAAGCATGGAGGTATGGTCCTGTCATACCTGACATATACCATAACTTTAAGCATTATGGGAATAATGGTATTTCTAGGTTCGACTACCCACTTGTTGAGCCACTAGACCAAAGGACAATTAACCTCCTTGAAGCTGTATGGAATACGTTTAAAAACTACGATGCTGTAACTCTTTCCAACTTAACACACATCAACCAATCTCCTTGGGATTTAACTATTTCAAATAACAATGGAATTGTAGATAATAACTTACCTATTAGCAATCAAGTGATTAAGGATTATTTCGTTAGGACATATCAAGCACAGAATGGATAATTCGTTAAAAAAATTTCAAGACTATACAAAGGTTATCATGGAGAGTTTAGATGCTAAATCATCTCCTGAGGAAAAACAATTTGTAAAATTGGAGGTTAAATCCTATGATGATCAATTAAAGGAAGTACAAGTCAAGGGTAAGAACCAAGATATAGAAGAAAGGAAAAAATACGCTTCAATGATATTTTGGATGGTTGCTGGATGGTTAGCAATTATACTAGGTATTATTATCGCTTGTGGTTTTGGAAAATTAACAATTTCGGATGCCGTCATAATGTCTCTGATTGGTTCAACGACAATAAATGTCACTACTTTTTTCGTAATAGTTACCAAATATTTATTCCCTTCTAACTCTTAATATGTCAAAATTTAATCATTTATTTAATTACACCATTTAAAACTTGTATTAGTGTAACTAACTACTTTTTTTATACTTAAAACGCATATACAATGATTAATAGACTTGTTACTTCGATAACGTGTTGATAATCAATCTTTTAATATTGTGTGATTTTTTGATAAATTTCTAAAAATCGAAACTTAATCCAATAACAAAATACACACGGGAAATATTTAAAATTTATTTTTTTGTGGCATACTTGAATTGGTTAATAAACTCAATAAAAACAAGGTTTTTTACTTCATTTAAACAGTAACAAGTCTAATATAGAATTTGATAGTTTACTTTCCTTAATTAATTCGTTTCCAGACGACGAAACTTGCATTAAACATTTAGAAAATTTAAGATGGAACGGTCACGTTGTATCACCTTTTAATACTACCTCAAAAATTTACGTTTGCAAGGGTAACAAATATAAATGCAAAGAATCAGGTAAATATTTCAATGTTAAGACGGGTACTTTATTTGACAATACTAAAGTTAAATTGCAAAAGTAGTTTATGGCTATATGGTTGGTTACTTCCCATAAGAAAGGACTTTCTTTTCAAAATAACTTTAAGGAACTCACAAAAGGGATATATACAGAACGGTGAAGAAAAACATAAATCGTAAGCTTCGTTTCCAAAGCTTTTGACTTTTTTTTTACTGAAAAATTAGTGTTTTATGTTTTTAACTAATATCAATTAATCACATTATTTATTAGGGAAATAGATGCATGTTTGTGTTTAAATAAAAAATAAAAACTACCGCTTGCGCTAACCCTTTGGGTTATTAAGCTAATGACAAATCAACTATTTTAAGTCTGCAAAATTAAGTACTATGAAAATAAAATTCACTGTAAAATATGTTCTTTTTGTAATCCTATTTGTGGGTTCTATTTCATGTTCTTTTGCCAAACATCCAGATTTATCAGCCTCATTCAATGAACCAATAAATTTTCAATCAACTTACCGGCTATTGTATATCTCTTCAGCAAATAGTATTTATCAAAGTAAAAGGATAGTCCAACCAGATGAACAGTTCTTCAATCTTACTATTGAATTAGAAGAAGTGAAACATATTTATGGATATGTTGGTGATTATGTAAACCATTGGTACCAGATAGACGATAATTTATATGATACTTGGGAAAAAGTAAATATGAAGGTTACTTTGAAGGATAGAATAAATTTAATATCAACTTCATGTGACTGTAATGAAAAATATGTAGACAGAGATGATGTAGAAATGATTATGATCATAGACAAACTAAAAAAAGGAGTAAATAGATTTCAAGTAATAATTAAGGTTCACGAAGAAAATGGAAAATATGCAGGGAATACTGCTGAGTATCATTTCCATTACAAAATTACTTTATCAGACTAGATAAATCCTGAATAAGCAGAATCATTTAATATTCAATTTCTTAATACTAGCTCGTGCCATCTTGTGGTTGCTTGCGCTAGTTCTTTGAACTAGTGTTTGTGCAATAATAATTTCTTTCTGTGGCTAGTTACAAGTTATCCCTATCGGCAAATTTTGGAATTCTAGACTTCACTTTGAATTATCCTTTCACTTAGTCTAGTTGTAGCCATTCTTTT
>JAVCKV010004536.1:0-26911 GCA_032274145.1 Herpochondria borealis | reverse complement strand
GGGGGGGAGTAAATTGACATGCCAATACGGGGTGGCATCCCGTACTTACCTTGGAGATTCGTCGTCGCGCCTCTTCCAGTGTTGCAATTTCCAGTGAGTCTTCAAGTCGAGGAGTCAGCGTCGTTGGCTGTTGCACGGGAAAGTAATAGGGTCGACATACATCCAGGATCTCCATGTAGATATTGTCATCCTCGCACGTGGTGGGCGGTGGCGGGGGCGTAGCACGAAATGTGGATGGGACGACATGACGATCTTGTTGACACATTGTGTTGGAGTGGAGGATTGTGGTATTAGAGATCAGGAGGGAGGAGAGGGCAGAGAAGACTAGGAAGGTCTGTTTCAAGAAGTTTGATGCGATTGATGAAATTGTGCGCTCGGACTATTTTTATGTGATAGGAAGTGATGATGGTGAAGTAAGTGTGGGGTGACTCCACTTTGTGAGAGAGAAAGAACTCGTTTTATGACGGACATATCCGACTTGTGAGTACGTCTGCATTGATTTTCTTCATGACTGAATAAACATATAAATTGCTGAACTGCAACAGCTGCTTCCCACAAATGGTGTGAGACACTTGGGCAGAACTGTATTACCATGAAATGCACACCCAGTGACTGACCTATGTCTGACGTTTGTTCAACTGCTACTGAATATAAACTAACGACGATGCATACGCAAAACGTGCATGGGAACACGATGTTGCTAGAGTGGTACCGAAGTGCGTCACACTGCGCACGAAAAACGCAACCCAAGCGAAGCTACGCTTCTCATTCTTGGGTGTGTCTTGAAGCATCACCCCCGCGCACGTGCGTAATTTTAGTGCATCTGCGCAAGAACAAGATGGCAAAGAGTTCTGTCTCAAACAATAGTGGGATCAAAATCAGCTATGTTGAATGTGATGTCATCTGATGGTTTAGCGCATGTCTGGGAAACGCGTCATCATCATGATGATGTAATAACGGAGGGCAAGGACAGACTGACTCACTCACTGGAGGCAACATCATCATCGCAAGATTTGCTAATCGACACGGGGGGTCGCATGGCTCTTGTCGAGAGCTGGTAATTGGTGGGGCATCAAGCAATAGCAATGAAAGGACCACAACTGCGGCGCAACGCTGCACCTGTTGCAGCCGCTTCTCCAGATGAGGTCCATCGAGCTTCATCTTCGTGGCCCACGTTAGCCCATGCTGTTAGAAATTCTCTCTCGAGAAGAGATATCAGTACAGTACATGAGCATCGTACAAGATATAGAACCAATTCGGTGCACTTTACGTGAGGGTCTATGCTATAGGTTGGAACAGCACTACCAAGTGTATAGCCTTTGAAAGCTGAAGGCTCGTTACCTATCACTCGATCATCAAGTCGTCTAAGGATTCTATCTCAGAAGCCTCCGCGCAAGAACCATTGCATGGGTTGCGACAACGATGTGATAGTCCTGGGGTATCATTGACGACGCAGCTTCTGGGTTTAGCGCTCGAGCAACGCCTCGTTGCGGTTCGTATGGAGCATGAATTACCTGGTGGCAAAGAGTGAAGCTAAGTTTCATCAGAAGCAACAACCGATGGGGCCTGTTAAGCATCTGTCTGACCGCGTATCAGTAGCCTGGCCAACTTACTTGCATGATGGTGCAACGATATAGCTTTTGAGCCCCGGAGAGTCTTCGATACGTGTGGAAAGAAGATGATCATGTGGGGACCTCGAGTAGCTGGGGTCTTGTCTCGTCTATCGTGCGCGTAACAGCCTCATGCCGTCGATTGCATTCATATCAAAAGCCCACACGAAAAAGAGTTTTGGACACCCTAGAGTAACGATCTGCGATCAGTCGCTTCGAGAGCATCTACAATCAGAGAATTTGGAGTGCGCTAGTACTTGTTTCTTGTTCGATGGAGAACATGGAGACCTATTGATTGCCGGAGATGGACTACTATCAACGAGCTAGGCGGCACGATCGAGAAAGTATTCACAAGAACAAACGCGCTTTGTGGTTGTATCTGACGACAAGAAGTGGTGTCGACAAGCATTCTCCAACACTTGGATACGACGGTGAGGCATGATCAACGAGGGAACACCCTCACCAATAGAATCCCAACCTGCGAAAGACCATACTTTTCTGAGTGCTTCTTCAAAAACGTCTTATAGCCGGGACTTCCGACCAGCCTTACGTTTCATTCAAAGGTGTCGATGTATCTCCCCGCTTATGTTAGTAGAGACTACGGGAGGAGTCAGTCCGGGACGCCCATCCATCATCCATAAGAAAACTCAAACCTTAGTGTTGCCACTTCAAAACACGACTGATGGTTTTATTCGCCGTTTTACTCATTTTTCGTTCTCAACTCTCAACTTGAAACTGATCTTCTATCATTTGACAAGAGAAGGGTCAAACCAGCTTCTCGACGATGACGACGAGCAACCCCTCAACACCATCCAAGGCATCATCGAAGGCCACTATTGGCAGTTCGTATCTCAAGAAGAAGAGGTGAGTCATGAGGATGTGAAGATGGCACGGTGTCAGAGAACGCTTCTGTTCAAGTTCAAAATTTTGAAGTGAGGGTCTTGGCAATGTACTCTAATCGGACATGTTTTGCTCTGTACTTTTATGGTATTCCTTCATACTTACTTGTTCTCCTCGTCGGTCCACAGAGAGAATCCTCGCGTGACTCCAGGAAAAGAACGAGTTACAACAGGCGATCGCTTCATTCCTGCTCGTGCTGTGAACTGTTCCGTCGATGAGCACTATCGTTCTCGTACTCTCTTTGATACCATGAACCAGGAATCCAGCTTTGACACTACGTTACACAATGCTATGTTTGGTCAGGAAGCAGCAAGAGTCCTTTCATTTGGTCCACCAGCGCCGACGAATGAAAACCTCGAATCGCCCAGCCACCTTTCGCTAACGACAACCCCAAAGCACGATGCGTGCAAGTCGAAACGTAAACGATTGCGAGATCCAACACGGTGCTTCGATATACCAGGACTCATTGATGACTTCTACCTCAATCTCGTGGCGTGGAGCAGTGATAACGTCCTTGCTGTTGGTTTGGACGACCGCGTCTTTTTGAGAAATCAAACAACTGGCGATGTTCGTGAACTCTGCCAAGTTGCGGAAACCGAATACATTTGCTCTGTTGAGTGGATTGGGAAGCAGTATTTGGCAGTGGGTGTGTCATATGGGAGAATTGAATGCTTTGATGTCGTGACTGGCCAACATCTTCGGCGGTTGCGTGGGCATCGCTTTCGGGTCGGCGCAATAGCCGCGCTACCCCAAACGCTTTCGCTGGCTAGTGGTGGTCGAGATGGATGTCTAATACACCATGATGTGCGTATCAAACGTCATATAATCTCTAAGACTGCGGCGGGTCACGACGGAGAAATTTGTCAACTCAAGTGGAGTCCAGACAAGAAGATGTTGGCAAGTGGCGGAAATGACGACACGGTTCGAATTTGGGATCACACGAGTCTTGCCAAGGAGCGATTGTCGTTTCATGAGCATAAGGCAGCTGTTAAAGCGATCGCGTGGAGTCCAATGACGTCCACTGTGATTGCCACAGGTGGTGGCAGCACTGACAAGACCATCAAGATTTGGAATGCTCGAAACGGTTTGGTCAAGAAGTCCGTCGACACAGCAGCGCAAGTCACCTCAATTGCATGGTCTCCAACAGAACCAGACCTCTTGCTGTCCGCTCATGGATTTCGTTCTCCTGGACTTTGTTTGTGGCAGTTTCCCTCAGTCAAGAAAGTGCAAGCCTTCGAACTGCATGCGGACGTTCGTCCTTTGTCATTGGTATTGTGCCCTGAAAACTCGACTGTCTGCGTGGCGTGCTCTGATGGAATGTTACGAATCTGGGACGATCTGTTTGTTGCTCCACTGCAACCATCAAAAAATGGCACATTGTTGATGGATCATCTCTCGTGTTTGCAGATGCGGTAGAGTCCTATGCATGCGCTCTTTGATGGAATTGGTAGTAAACGGATCGTTTACGCTCTGAATTTTTGTGACCTGGTGTCCAGTAAGGTAATGCCGTCTTCTCTGTTTGGTTGTTGCAATAGATCGTGTACTACGATAAAGCTTCTGGTTCGAACAACCAGTCGTCGTCTCTATTTTCTCCTTATCCTCTAAGTGTTAACGATGTTCTAGCCAACCAATAGAGTCACGTATGCAGTGTCGCATGCCTCCACCGACGGCTCGCATATCTCGTACGAGAACTCAAATGCGCCCATAAAAGCAAATCTGAAGATGAGCTCGCTAGCGGACCCGCCGCCCGTCACCAGACACAAAGCCAGCCTCCTTCTCGAGCGACCGTGCCAGGTAGGGTGCAGCAATCCGGCTGCGTATCGACAAGACAAGTGAGGTCACCATGAGGGCATCCCCAAATTGTTGGTGGGGAAGAAGCGAACGAGAAGATAGAGAAAGCAGGTCGTCGGGCCCATCGTTTCCCCACTAGGTAAGGGGCATAAACGCATTTCTTTTGTGTGGCTGGCGCAAGAGTGGACGGAAGACAGTATTCTGCGGCACCTGGGTCTTTCAGCTACAGCAACCTGGTTGCTTAGAGATAGGACATATAAGACCACCATGAGGACAAGAAAGAAACACATCGTCTTCCCAAATCGAAGAGGCGGAAATACCCAGATCTACTAGGTCGCCATTGATTTTTAACGCACAGACCTCAGACGGGATAGCACCTTCAAGCCTGTTGTCACTGAACAACAGCGCCGTAAGTTTCGTCAAGAGCCCGAGTTCTGTAGGCATGCCTCCGGTGAGTTTGTTGATGCCTAGATCCAGTTCTCGTAATCCAGTCAACTTTCCAAGCTCGCTGGGTATCGTCCCTGAAAACGCACATTCCCCCAGCGTGAGGCCTTGTAACGAAGTCAACTTTTGCAGCTCAGTAGGAATCACCCCTCCAAGAAACAAATTTCCGTATACCTGTAGATCCGTCAAGCTGGTCAGTTTGCCAATCTCAGTTGGTAGAGTGCCAGCAAGATTCACCCGATTCAAATTCAACGTGGCAAGATTTGAAAGCGCTGAGATTCTTGATAGGAAATCCCCGCCAACGGTTGTGCCAGCAAAGAGCAGACTTTTCCATTGTGTTCCTATGAAAGGGATTGGGTTTACGATCAGATGTTTGTTATATGAGAGATTCAGCGCCTGGAGTGAGTTTGACTCGAAAAACTCACGCGCCAAAGTCCCAGTCAAGCTGTTTCCTCTTGCCGACAATAGATGGAGTTCACTCAACTCGGGTGGGAGTGTTCCTGTCAATTTGTTCCCCATGATAGAAAGTGATGTCAACTTAGGTAGGAGACTCATAATGCGTGAAGGGAGACTTCCTTGCATGTTGGATTCATCTAGCACTAATGCGGCCACGTTACCAAGTTCATTACATAGCACGCCTTCCCATTCGCAATGTGGTTTGGTTGATAGCCAGCCGTTGCGTTGATACCACTCTCTCCCATCAGTCCCGTAGAACAGCTTCGTTAAACCAAGGCGATTTGACAAGGTTGAAACCGAGTCCTTGCTGGATGTGTGGAGAGCAACCGAGAATAAAGAAAGGTTCTCGGCCGAACAATCGTTGCTATCTTCAGTTGCGGTTACACCAAGACTGGATGAAAGTCGTGACAATAACTCTTCACGTAGTTTCAAAATGCATTCTGGGATCACAGTGATCACCGTTGTCATGTTGGGGCATTGCTGTTCGATTGCTGTCATAGAAGCTTCGGTGCAAATGCGTCTCTCGCCTGACTTTGACCCTGACAGGGCAACACTCACACCTATGACAACTGCTGCAACACCTGCCAGGACTATTAGCCACACCAAAAGATTGAACCACCTAATGGAATGTTTGTTCCTCTCCACGGAATCAGTGAATGGTGTGTCAGCTACCCCAGAGGGACTTCTGGACTCCGCTTCTAGCCAAGTTTCGTCTGTTGCTTCAGTGGGTTGAGCAGCATCTGAGGTAAGACCGCTAAAGCGGCGAACGGAGTTATGAGCATATGCACCGGGTCGCACTTGACCTTGTTGCGGTTGGCTTTTGATCACTCTTTGTGTGGGGCACCGCAGTTCCGCTTCATCCGCGGATGATCGTCCTGCGCCGAACGCAGCTGCTTGTGATCGCCGCAGCGAGGGCATCATTGGAAGCCCTGCTGCAGATTCCAAGGGGGGATCGCCAGATGCTTGGGCAAGCATTGCATGGACTGCGTATTGCGCCTGCTCATCTTGTGACGCAAACTCCTCATGACCCAATGCAAGGTTTAGTGCTTCACCAATATCCTGATATGCTCTCTTCTCGGATTGCGCCTGCTCATCTTGTGACGCAAACTCCTCATGACCCAACGCAAGGTTTAGTGCTTCACCAATATCTTGATATGCTCTCTTCTCTGCTTCTTTATTACTGATGAGCAACCGTTCACCACTGTATCCCCTACCTGTTGAAGACGAATTTCTGCGGTTGCCCTCAGCCGAATTGGCTAAGCTATGCTCGTCTGGCAGAATGCCAGAGGTCGCAGACATCGTGCCGTCACTGCCCTCACCATTATCTTCTTTTTGGTTCGCTGATGTCATTTCTTAGCATTACTTTTGTCAGGACAAGGAGAAAGTGATACATGTAGTGTGGCTTGTGTTGATTGACTCGACTCAGTCACAATGACCGAATTGCAGAATATCAAGACTTGCAGTTATGCCCGAGTATCGTAACAATTTGGCATCCATTCACGGGGGGGATTTTGCGACGCGCAATGCAACTTTTTCCACCGATAATTCTCGTCTGCCCTGCGCGCGCCACCATGTACTATGTACTGTATGATTCTCTTTGCGAATGTAATACTTCCTGACTGATGAATGGTGAAAGACGAAGAGTTGCTATTAGGGAAGATTGCAAAGCTACTCTCAACTGATGGCAACCCTCATCCGACCAAGTTTCCATGACGCCCTGATCGATGGTTCAAACGGCATATACATGCAATCTTGTAGGTTTAGCAATTACGTCCTCTCTATTGAAAAGTGTTCTCGCCGTCAACTCTATTTTCTTTTTCATCCTCTAAGTGTTAACGATCGTCTATCCAACGAGTACGGACACCACAACAGTGTCGCACTCTCCCGATGGGGCACATATTTCGCACGAGAACTCATCTGAGCCCATAAAACTAAATCTCGGAGTGTACTTGATCGTGCCGTCTGGCTCGATCTTGACAATACCAATTGATGGGCCACTCGTAATCCGTGTGACGTCGAGCAAGTTGTCACCCGAATCCGGTTGGTTGGGCAGCACGGTGATTCGCAAGGGAGTGTTCTTCGGGGTCCTCCATACAAGCGTTGCCACTTCAGATGGAACGGTAGTGGGGCTATCAGATGGGTGAGATGATTGGCTGACTGTTGGAGGCACTATGGGTGAGGCAGTCGGCCTTATAGATGGTGGCATTGTCCGTTCAACAGGAAAGCTAGTGGGACCAACAGACGGATGAGTTGAAGGGCTGACTGATGGAAGCGCTACGGGAGAGACAGTCGGTGATCTGGAGGGTGACGTTGTCCGTTCAACAGGACTAGAACCAGCCGACGGGAGAGATGATGGACTGGCTGTTAGAAGCGCCGCGGGAGAGGCAGTCGGGGACATAGATGGTGGCATTGTTCGTTCAACGGGAGAGCTGGTGGGACTAGCAGTTGGAAGCGCTGTGGACGAGACAGTCGGTGAGCTAGATGGTGACAATGTCTGTTCGCTTGGAGAAGTAGTAGGCGTGCCAGATGGATGAGCAGATGGGGTTTCAGTTGGAAGAAAACTGGGATAGACAGTCGGGTAGCTAGATGGTGACGATGTCTGTTCACTTGGAAAGGTAGTGGGGAAAGCAGATGGGTACGCTGATGGACTCACTGTCGGCTGGGGATCGGTGACAGCTCTGACAGCTCCAATAACTACGAACGCATCAGCCGTGTCGCACGCTCCCACCGACAGGACACATATCTCATACGAGAACTCATCTGAGCCCATAAAATTGAAGATCGGAGTGTACTTGATCGTGCCATCTGGGTTGATATTGGCAACACCATTGGAAGGGTTTCGTGCAATTCTTGTGACTCTGAGCTGCTTGCCAACCGGATTCGAGTTGTCGGGCAACACGGAGATCGTCAAAGGAGTGTTCTTTGGAGAAATTGATACATCTGATGTTTGTTCAAGAGCAAACTTTGTTGGCACGGCTGATGGATTAACTGATGGACCGGCTGTTGGGTGTGTACTGGGATGGGCAGTTGGGTAATAGGTGGGAGAGGCAGTTGGAACTGCTGTGGGAAACACAGTGGGGGAACTGGTAGGAGCTGCAGTCGGTGAGCCAGATGGCGGCGATGTCTGTTCACTTGGAGAGGTGGTAGGTGTGCCAGATGGATGGACCGATGGGTTTTCGGTTGGAAGATAACTAGCATGGATAGTCGGGGAGGTAGATGGTGGCGATGTCTGTTCGCTTGGTGAAGTAGTGGGTGTGCCAGATGGATGAGCAGATGGGGTTTCAGTTGGAAGAAAACTAGGATGGGGAGTCGGGGAGTGAGATGGTGGCGATGTCTGCTCACTGGGAGAGGTGGTGGGGAAAACTGATTGCTGCGTTGATGGACTCAACGTTGGAACACCAACAGGATCGGTTACAGCTCTGACAGCTCCAATCAATACGAACGCTACCGCAGTGTCGCACGTTCCCACCGACTGGTCACATATCTCATAAGAGAACTCATCTGAGCCCATAAAATTGAAAATCGGAGTGTATTTGATTGTGCCGTCTGGGTTGATATTGGCAACACCATTGGAAGGGTTCCGAGTGATCCTTGTGACTTCAAGCAAGTTGACACCCGGATCCAGGTTGTTGGACAATACGGAGATCTTTATTGGAGTGTTCTTCGGCGACGATGATACATCTGACGTCTGCTCAAGCGTAAAGTTGGTGGGCAGAGGAGACGGATGAGCTGATGCTGGGCTATCCGTTGGAAGTGTGATTGGGGGGGCAGTTGGAGACCTAGACGGTAGTAGAGATGGAAATTCTGCGTGATAAACTGTTGGGGGTTCACTTGGAGCAGCGCTGATTGTCACTGAAGGATCCAACAAGAATTCAATCGTCTGTAGTGACGAACGAGTCCGGCTGGGTCGACTTGAAGGAGTACCGACTGTTGGAAGTGCGTTTGGGGGCAAACTGGGAGCAGCGCTGCTCGTTGTCGGAGGATCCATTGATTCTTCGAGAGTTGGTAAGGACGATCGGATTCGGCTCGGACGACTTGAAGAAGGACCGATGGTTGAAGATGCACTGGGAGAGGCACTTGGGAGGCTCGATGGTGATAATGTCGGAGAAATTGATGGCTGCTCAGAGTGCTCAAGCTTTGGTGGTACATTTGGCACCTCAGCGATTGGTGCTGTTGGCTGCACTGACACGTTTTGAGTAGGAAAAGACGAAAGTGACTCGCTCGGTTGGCTTGAAGACAGATCAGCAGTTGGAAATGCGCTAGGAGAGTCGCTAGGCAACCTAGATGGCGATTGTGTCGAAGAAGTTGATGGCTGCTCGGAGTGCCGAACCGTAGGGACAGCGCTGGACATAATGGTAGGGTTCAGAGACCCCTTCTGACTTGGTTCTGACAAAAGGATCCAACTCGGTTGATTCGAAGATGGGCCGACCGTTGGAGATGCAGTCTGTAATCTGGAGGGTGACAATGTCGGAAACCCTGAGGGCTGTTCTGAACTGGTTATTGGAACTTCGGTTTGGGGTAGAGTTGGCTCGGGAGTGGGAGCCTTTGACGGAGAGCTAGTTACTGGAGCATCTGTTGGGGGTTCCGTCGGTTCGGGAGTTGGTGACTTTGTCGGCGAGTTGGTTACTGGAGCTTTCGTTGGAGGTAGAGTCGGCTCGGCCGTTGGAGACTTTGACGGAGAGCTAGTTATTGGAGCGTCTGATGGGGTTTCAGTTGGTTCGGGAGTTGGCGACTTCGTCGGCGAGCTGGTTACTGGAGCATCTGTTGGTTCGGGAGTTGGCAGTTTCGTCGGAGAGCTGGTTACTGGGGCTTTCGTTGGAGGTAGAGTCGGCTCGGGAGTTGGAGACTTCGATGGAGAGCTAGTTACTGGAGCATCTGACGGGGGTTCAGTCGGTTCGGGAGTCGGCGACTTTGTGGGAGATTTGGTTACTGGATCAGCTGTTGGGGGCAGAGTTGGTCGAAGCGAAGGTCGACTAGTGGAAAGTGGCGGCTGTGCTGCCCCTCCTAATCCTGATACACGGAAGGTCATTGTCAATGCTGATTCGGAGAAGTCGTAGATCCGAACACCAGTCGAAACAATGTTCCCCTTATTGTACGAGTTGGTGTTTGGGTACGCAATAGGGTTGGTAGCTTGGCCCGCCACTGTTGCTGGCCCTAGTTCACTGCCCCGAGTCCAAAAGTCCCCCGCATCACCCTCGTTATTACCATTCTCCAAGTCATATTTTCGATCAGCCTGAAGAACGGCTACTTCGTAATGCTTTCCGTTGCCAGGCCACCCTAATTGACCGGGATAGCCTCGATCTCTGTTCCCTTGCAATGATCTGTCGATGTGCCAAATCAAGATTCCACTTCCATCCATCAATTCGTCATATTCTATCGGTTGCCTGTTTTCAATCAAGAGAAACTCGCCGTCTGGAAAGCCCTGTTGAATAATGTAGACATCTGGGGAGAGTGCAGACGCCTCAATGGTATAGAGTCCATCACTAGTAATTGGAATAGGATTCAGCCAACCGAGTTTCATCCGTGAATATGGATCCAAATGTGGGGGATACAACTTGCTCGGAGACCACCCATAAGGATTGCTCATGATGCTGTACAGTCCCGTTCCCACGCCAATAAACTCACCTGATAAATCGTAGAGATCTCTCAAGCCCCATGAGTGCATCAGCTCGTGTGTCATAGTACCAATTGCAGCCATCTTGCCCTTACAAGAACCGCGCAAACCAGAAGCGACCGTGTACTGATTGAACCTGAAACCGCTTTGAGAGCGCCAGCTGTCAGTCTTGCTCGGAACAGCATGCGACCAAATACGACGATCGTAACTGTTCCCGGTCTCGCACTCGCCGCCGAAGACTTCAGCTGAATAACCGGAATGAATAACCTACAATGGTGAAATGCAGGTTGTTTAGCGTGACGTGGCTTCCTTATCCAATTCAAAGCATCGGCACGTACCATGAGGTTGTCAATAATTTTGTCACCGTTGACATCATTCTGAGAAAAATCGTATCCCATCAAGTCTAGTTGAGTCAGTACAGGCAGAATCGATTTCGAAAACTGCTGGGTCAGACCAGACATTCCGAAGGAGTAGTAGCCCTCGGTATTGTCAGTGTCTATCCAGTCGGTAATACTAGCATGAACGTCGAGCATTCCATAGGAGTTGCGCTTGAGATATCGCTTCACCGATTTGGACCCAATTGGGGTATTGTCCCCGAGGTCCTCAGAGTTCCAAAGTTGATCATAGTACATTGGTTTAGGTAGTTCTCGAGACTTGTGGTCGGTGAACCGCATCAATAACACCAAGGGTTGGAACTTTCCCGTCTGCTGTATCACTTCAAGCGCGAGATCTGCATTCCTTGCGAGAGCTGTCGGACTTGATCGCTGTCTTTCGTCAAGGAACTCCGCGGAAAGGACATCACCGATCAGGTGATTTCGTTTTGAACCAAACAAACCAGTTTGGTTTCCAGCTCTGAGATATTGCCGCCGTCTCCGTGATCGTCCATGGTATTCGACTTCCGTGTCGAGATGCGGTGGGGCAATCGCCGACACGGTGGAGAGGAAGCCTATCGCAACCAGGAGCGGATTCATCGACAGATATCAAAATTATGTTTATGGGCTGAGGGATCAGAAAAAATGATTGGAGCAGTAAACAGTGCATCCCTCCGAATTCAGGCGGCTCTATTTCTCGGACCTTTCGTTCGGTGTATGGCACTCATAGTGAGGTAGTTGTTTAAGTGTTACACGAAAGGTATCTTGAAACGCGGTGCGACTATGTTACTTATGAAAAGGATAATATCAATAGCTTGGTATAATCCTCAGACATGTAGTACTTTAGACCAAGCTACTTTCCAACAACACCCCAGTCACGCCAAAAATCAAAACAGGTGGCCCGAATACTGGCGTTCCTCTACTGGCGCGAGCAAATTGATATCGCTGTGTACTACATAGGTCGCTCACGGGTGGAAGGCTTCGACTGAACTTCCATGTAACATGTGACATCCGTAGTACTCTTCCTAAGGTGATGCTAGCTAAAACCATTGGGTGGGGGGATCTGATCTTGATCTGATCAGATTGGGCTCCTAAAATGCTTTGATACGACGATTAAGTGTTACAAGAAGGTATTCTCTGTGATCGTGAAACGCGGTGCGACTTTGCTACTTACGAGAAGGATAATATCAATAGCTTGGTACAATCCTCAGACATGCAGTAGTTTTAGACCAATTACATGAAGCTACTTCCAGTCACGCCAAAAATCAAAACAAGTGGCCCGAATACTGGCATTCCCCTCCGCTGGCGCGAGCAAATTTGTATCGCTTGTGATGCTTGGGTGCGTACCAGGTACTGGGGTTTATGTAGACATACTGTACTGTAGGTCGCTCACAGGCGGAAGGCTTCGACTGAACTTCCATGTGACGTGTGACAGCCGTACATGTAGTACTCTTCGTAAGGTGATGCGACCTAAAAACCATCAGGTGGGGGGATCTGATCTTGATCTTAAAAGGCTTCTGCTCAAGCTCAAGATTTGGTCAGATTGGGTTCCTAAAATGCATATGACGATATAAACGGGTATTGGAACATGATAGTAGAGAACTGTTTGGCGGACTTCTCGCAGTTTTCGACCAATCAGAACTGCTGCAACTGATTCTTCATTGGGTTTCCTCTGCCAGCTATATCCACCAAAAAGAACGCTGCCAGCCCACCATGGTGTACATAGCTTGAAGGGCGGTCTTGGTTCTACTAGCTAGCAATGAAGACGACGTCGATTCCCGAAGCTGAAGGAGACTGGCTGGAGACCCAGAGCTCTGATCACGCGTGTGCCACGACACTGTACAAGTAGTGCCAGGGTATACAACAAGGTGAGGAGACAGGTACATAGCAGCTCTGCAATGTAGAAGCTGCGCTGGCACCTATCCATCGGTAAATCTAGGTTGGTGGTCAGCTCTCGGTTCTTGGTTTTTAATTGTCGTTCAGCGTACCCAACCACTTCAGCGACATGCGTATAGTTCGAGTCACCATTTTTGTCTTTGTCGTTGTGGTGTCGGCTGTGAAACAAGAGTGACAGGGCAGCTCATCTGGTATGGCCGCAATAGGAGCAAGATATTCCGTGACACTCTTGATAGGAGTGTGCCAATGATAATCCCAAACAGTATCATGTTCTTGCGGTCACTCACCAGTATTATCAGATACCAAGGGCAAGCAAAGCCTGGAATCCTAGCAGGGCCCATTCCGTTTATTTGTAAATACTCGGGAGAGCCCCCGACCCTGTAGCGTTGGAACCTACAAGTGGACCATGTCCAAGGTCTTGTTGCTGCTCTGTCTCCCAGGGCCTCGATAGGTAGACATGATGTAGGTCAATTTGTAGTGATGTATATCTATAGCTGGTACTAGTCAGAGGGCGGCGTTCTACGCAGAGCTAAGTGCCAGAATTCGGTTTGACTCATTCTAGGGAATTTCTTCTTTTACGTGTGAGGTGGGCAGACCCTGTGGCCGCGAACAAAGCACGCTGCGCCGAGCTCTTTAAAAGAGTAATGCATCCGACGTACAGCTCCACTAAACAAACTTTGACACAGCGAGCCTATTCCTTCATTTCTTCGACGGCCATCTCACGGCGAACGCGTTCGGTTGCTTCGACCATGTTCTTCAAGGCCGCGATCGTCTCGGGCCACCCACGAGTTTTCAAGCCACAGTCAGGGTTGACAACAAGCTGGTCACAAGGCAAACACTGCAAAAAGTTCTTAATCTTTGTCTCCATTTTGTCGATAGGGAGGACGACCGGGGAGTGGATGTCATAGACTCCGGGGCCGAATCCCTTCTTGTAGCCAATGTCGAGGAAGGCTTCGAGTGTCTCGTTTCCATTGCGCGCGTTTTCAATGGAGTTCACGTCCGTGTCCATGCGATCAATGGCGTACATGCAGTCCTTGAACTCACAGTAGCACATATGCGTGTGAATCTGGGTTTCGCTCTTGGCTGCTCCCGTCGCCAGGCGAAAGGAATTCACTGCCCATCTGAGGTAGACATCCTTGTCGGCAGCGCGGAGTGGCATGCCTTCACGGAGGGCTGGTTCGTCAACCTGGATAACGGTACAGCCAGCTTCCTCGAGATCCGCAACCTCCTCACGGATGCAAGCTGCCAACTGGAACGCCTGGTCCTTGCGTGAAATATCAACACGCGGAAAAGACCAGTTGAGGATGGTGATTGGTCCTGTGAGCATGCCCTTAACAGGCTTGGTTGTCAACGACTTGGCAACCTTGAACTCGCGAACTGTCATCGGATTTGGGCGCTGCATCTCGGCCCAAATGATGGGAGGTCTGACACAGCGGGAACCAAAAGACTGCACCCAGCCGTTTGAAGTGAAGAGCATCCCTTCCATCTTCTGGGCAAAGAACTCGACCATGTCAGTCCTTTCTGCCTCGCCGTGAACAAGGATGTCGAGACCGAGTGCTTCCTGGAGCCCAACTGCGTAGGAAATCTGCTGATCGATCGCAGCTTCATACTGAGCAGTGCTGAGGATTCCTTTTTTCCGCTGGGTACGGAGACGACGGATAGCAGACGTCTGTGGGAACGAGCCAATCGTTGTAGTGGGAAGTGTTGGAACACCCACAAGCTGCTTGGGGCGGCGAGCAACATAGGATTCAGAGCGAGCAAAGTCTTTTTCTGCCCACTGTTTGCTAGACTCCGCTGGCACTTCCTTGCGAAAGTTAGTCCATGCCTGAACATGACCGTCTAACTGTTCCTTGCCACCTTGCACAACCTTTGCCAGAAGAGTTACCTCGGCCAGCTTCTGTTTGCCAAAAGAGAGGACCTGGGCTGCAGGGTGGGACTGAAGTTCCGTCTCACAATCAAAACTCCAAGGGACATACTGTAGAGAACTAGAGGGTTGGATGCGAAGGCACTTGACGTTGGCTTTCAAAGTTTCGAGGAGCTTCAGGCTTGAATCTGGTTGGACCTTCCACACGCTGCGTCCGTCAACGACCCCGACACCAAGTGTTTTGTTGGCGGGGAAGCCAAACTTCAAAACGAGCTCAAGCGAGCGACCACGCGTAAAGTCGAGAGACACAACAGAAATATCTGGCTGGTCACGGAGCCACTGGTAGTGCGTCTCGCCCACATCGTCCATGAAAGAAACCATATTGATGGAAGGTCCTTTCGTTGGCAGAATATCTGGGTAAGCAGCATGGAGCAATGACAACACGACGTGGTCCTCGGCAAAAACCAGCGCCGGCTCGTGGATCTGAATCTCAGTCACACCAAGAGACGTGAGATCCTGCAAGAGAAGCTTGTAGATAGGAATTAGCTGTGCCAACAGCAATTCCTTAGTACCATAGGAGATCTTGGTGAAATAGACAAGTGAAACTGGACCAAGAACAACAGGGACAGCTGTTGACTTTCCGAGGAACTTGATTCCCCGCTTGACGTCGGCCAGGAAGGTCGAAAAGTCGGCCTTGATCTTGGTGGAGGCGTCGAACTCGGGGACCATATAGTGGTAGTTGCTGGTGATCCACTTCTTCATGCCTGCGTGAGGTGTGCGCGTTCATAATGTGTTAGTTGGGTTCACCTCTTTTGCAGAGGCCCAAACATTGAAAGAACTTACTCAAGGCCTCGGCTCCATCAACACCTCGCGCCATGGCGAACATGCGCTTCAAACCTGGATGAAGGCTCTGGTAGCGCTGCGAGCAGAGCGACAAGTTCTCGGCCCAGGATAACACCATGTCGTACAGATAGTGGTCTCCCACAGTGATCAAGTCAACGCCAGCTTCCTTCTGAAGCTTCCATGCCGCTTCTTCGACTTGATGAGCAACAGTGAACAAGCCTGAAGCATCCAACGTTCCCTTCCAGAACTTCTCCAGAGCAAACTTGAGCTCCCTGTTGGGGCCCATGCGAGGGTATCCAAGCGTCGAAGTACGAACCAAAGTCATCGTCAAGAATTGCAGTCGTCAAGAAAGGCAACTGTGAAATTTTGTGGGTGTGCAATATGGTTCATTCTGGACAATCGATCGTAGAACGTTCTTCCACTACGATCTAGCTGGTGGTTGGGAAGGGGTGACTTTGTATTTGTGACATAGGGGGTGAATCACGTGCTATAGTGAGGTAGCTAGTCATCCCACCTGACAAGTAAGTGGCTACATTTTACTCGTGGCATGGGGTGGGAAGCACGTTCTATAGCCATGGCATCATGAGGCAGATAGTTAGTAGACAACACCTGGCTACCTTGCATTTATGAGATGGAGCGGGAAGCACGTTCTGTCCATAGCCATGTCATGAGGTAGCTAGTCGATTCCACCTGGAAATGAAGTGGCTATCTTGCATTTGTGAGATGGGGTGGGAAGCACGTTCTGTAGTCATGCCATGAGTAGCTGTAGTCCAAGCCCGGTAGCACGTGCTTCCGCGGATCGCCCCGGGCGACAGACAAGCCACGATAACAGTGCCGGTGCGACGTCCTAGAGCCACTTCACATACAGTACCAGCTCGCAGTCTACGATGGAACAACCCAATTCTTTGAATGGCCCTCGCGCAAGCACCCGCCCACCAAGCGCATGTTCACATTCGTTTACTAGCTTCGACGTCCTAAATGGGAACATGCACGATGTACTCCTAGAAGATACCATTGACCACTCCCGTACGATCCTGTCTCTACTAGGTGAGAAGGGAAGGCAGATATCTATGCGCACAGAAGGCTGCAAGGTTGTTGTCACGAGTTTGGTTAGAAAGACCATTACAAAGTACACTAAACTACAATGATGGCGACACGAGCTTTTCAAGGATTGCTTCGGAATCGATTGTAAGTCTCTTTGAAATATGTCGCGGCGCTCTCCTCGTCGACAACCTTTGTTCAGCAACGAGGTTGCTCCAGCATCATGATACTGGCACCAGACCAATTCCGTACTGTCTGTTCAGATTTCGAATGTACTGATTTATCCAAAAATCATGTTTACTTCCTCTAGAGATGACGTTGCACTGATTTGATTGGTCAACCGGTGTCCAATTAGAATTTCGCTCTTCTTTTTCAAAATTTCCAAACCAAACCTGACTACCAAGCTGCAGTAGCCTGTTCATTTGACCCACTTCATTCATGTTGTCGCAACACTTCGACTCTCTTTCCTTTGAGATGCGTTGCATCCTCATGGTTGCATAAGGTCTCAGTGAAGCCCATTAAAGTGTTTTGGAATAGAGTGTGGTGAGGCGGAGAATGCTCTTTCTTTATAAGGAATGAATTGTACGTAGCAACGGGACAACAAGCGCATGGTTCGGAGGATTTTCCAACGAGAACGCAAACATCACAAACTGTGAGTGAAGTTATTGCATTGTCCAAGCCACAAGCAAGTTATGGGAAAGATGTCAAGATCAAGAACGAGAATCCATTGAAAAGCGAACTCAGAGAGGGAATAGTTTTGCCGATGTTTCACAACACCTCATAAAACGAAACAAAAACAATCAACTTTTCTCAGAGTACAAACGGAGAATAACACAATCATGGGCCCGAATCTAGGCCAGGAGTGGAGAATAGGTGGGGGAGAAGCTGTCACCCCCACAACGAAACAAGGAGGAGGTACTTCTTCTGACGAAAAGAGAGACGAACCGGAATGCAGGAGAAACGAACCACCTATCGTAGGCAGTGAAGGGGCGAGAACTGATGTTGTCACTTCGACGGCCAACAACAGCAACAACACGAAGAATACTGAAACAACTACTGTGTCTTGTGAACAAGCATGTGTTGATGGTAACTGGGCAGTGGCACACGTCGCATATCGTGTCAATGATTGCGCCTTCATTTATCCGATTACTCCGTCGTCACCCATGGGAGAAGAAGTAGATGCATGGGCTGCTTCGCATAAGAAGAATCTATTCGGACAAGAGCTAAAAGTCGTGGAAATGCAGTCAGAAGGTGGTGCAGGTGAGTAATTGACACTTTACACTGTCTGCAAGCCATTCCGTCTTGCGGAATCGTGGGCTCTGTTGTTCTCGTTCTCGTTCTCATCTAGTCTGGTCTCTTCCCTGCCACTCTACATAGCCGGTGCACTCCATGGCGCCCTTGTATCGGGCTCTCTCGCCACCACGTTTACAGCCTCCCAAGGATTGCTCCTCTTTATCCCGAATCTTTACAAGATTGCTGGCGAATTGTTGCCAACCGTCATTCATGTAGCATCCCGCGCTTTGGCGGGAGAAGCTCTGAGCATTTACGGAGATCATTCAGATACCATGCTGGTGCGAAGCTGTGGATGGACCATGCTGAGTTCTCACTCGGTACAAGAAGCACATGACCTTGCAGTCATTGCTCACATGGCAACGCTATCGTCGCGTGTTCCAGTGCTCCACTTTATGGATGGATTTCGCACCTCCCATGAAGTCAACAAGATTGAGTTGGTGTCAGATGATCAGTTGCTGGAATTGATGCCACTGGATAAAATTGAAGAGCATCGTCAACGAGGATTGTCACCAATGCACCCAAGGTGAGTTTTGCGTGGGATGGGCTTGTTATATTGACCCATCGTCGCTGACACAGCGCTCAACTGATAGCCAACGTGGAACAGCACAATCGCCAGATGTCTTTATGCAAATGATGGAATCCAGCAACATGTACTACGCTGCTGTCGACAACATTGTGGAACAAGCCATGCAAGACTTCGAAGCAGTCACTGGACGAACTTATCGTCCATACGAATATCATTACTATGGTTCAGCGACACCTAGAGTGGCCATTGTCACCATGGGATCGTCGGTGCGTGTGGTAGAGCAGACTTTGGCACATCTTCAGAGTGACGCTGCCTGTCTAGTCGCGATTCGCATGTTTCGTCCTTGGAACGCGGCCATGTTTTGTCGCACTCTACCATCTTCCATTACACGCCTTGCCGTCCTGGATCGCACCAAAGAAGGAGGATCACAAGGTGAACCCTTGTATTTGGATGTATGTACGTCGCTATTGACGCAGGGGCGACAAAGCATCATGACTGCTGCAGGCCGATATGGATTGGGCAGCAAAGACTTTACGCCTCGCATGGTGCGGGCCATTCTAAACAACATGATGCGACGCGATCCAGCATTGATTCAGCGACGCTTCACGGTTGGTATCACCGACGATGTGACAAATCTGAGCTTGTCGTTGGGTCGTCCATTGAATACGTTGGAGAAACACAATGTAACGCAATGCGTCTTTTGGGGGTTTGGCAGTGATGGAACCGTCGGAGCCAACAAGGAGGCAATCAAGATGATTGGCAACTATCATTCGAAAATGTCGGTCCAAGCCTACTTTGAGTACGATGCGAAGAAGTCTTCTGGTTGGACTGTATCACATTTGCGGTTCTCGCCATCCCACAAGATAGACGCGCCGTACTTGATTCAAGAAGGACAGGCTGGGTATGTGGCATGTCATAATGAATCCTACATGCAAGCCGACAAGTTCAACGTGGTGAAGCATTTAAAACGGCGCGGCATTCTATTCCTCAATACCAGCATTGCTTCATTGCCAGATGAGGACCAGCGGGTTCAGGCTTTGGAGAAGCTCGTGTCGCCCAAGTTGCTGCGCAATATCTGTTTGAAGAATATCAAATTCTACATAATGGACGCAGGACGCCTCGCTGCCAACTTTGGATTGACGGGACGCATCAACATGATCTGTATGTGTGTCTTTTTCCGACTGTCTGGAGTCTTGCCCCTAGATGATGCGGTGGAGCTGCTGAAGGCGTCAATTCGCAAGAATTATTCCCGCAAGGGTGATGCTATCGTGCAGAAGAATTTGGATATTTTGGATACCGTGTTGTCGGATCCAGAAAGTTTGATCCGAGTCCAAGTGCCATCGAGCTGGAGGACCCTTGTCAGGCCAAACGTGGTCGATCGTCACATGGACTTGATGGACCCAGACACACGCAAGTTCATGACTGATATTACGCTTCCTATCGCGCGCCTTGAAGGAGACAAAATTCCAGTTTCGAAATTTCTACAGAACAACTTGTTGGGTGGCGTCATGATACCTGGTACCACGCGCTTCGAAAAGCGAAGTCCGAATCCCAGTGGTCGTGTACCCTTGTGGCAATCCGGTGACTGTACACAGTGTAACCAATGCGTCTTCGTCTGCCCACATGCCGCCATTCGACCCTTTGTCATGACCAGGGACGAGGCAGCGGCGGCTCCCTACAAAGTGGAAACGCTCAAGGCAACGGGTGGAACTGAGTTTGCGGGCAAGCGTTATTCCTTACAAGTGTCCGTCTTGGATTGCACGGGTTGTAATGCCTGCGTGGAAGCCTGCCCAGAGACACCGAAGGCGTTGACCATGGGACCTTTTCAAGACGTTGTGGAGAAGGGCAAGGAGACATGGGACTACGTTGTTGACCTGCCAGATCGCGGCGATCTGGTCGACAAGTACTCAGTCCGCGGGTCTCAATTCCAAACGCCATTGATGGAGTTCTCCGGAGCGTGCAGTGGATGTGGCGAAACTCCTTATTTCAAGCTCTTGACGCAACTCTTTGGAGAAAGAATGGTGATTGCCAATGCCACGGGATGTAGCACTATTTGGGGAGGTTCCTTTCCCTCTAACCCCTACACTGTAAACAAAGAAACAGGACGGGGCCCTGCGTGGGCCAATTCCTTGTTTGAGGATAACGCAGGTGTGTAACAACAAGCGAAGAGATTTGATGTGGTTGATAAGTTTATTCTCACTCCTTGTTTTTTCGACAGAATATGGATTAGGAATGTTTTCAGCCATGCAGCATCGTCGACAAAAGCTAGTTGGCTGTGTGCAGGAGCTCCTGGAACGCCTTAGCTCCATCGATGAAACTGATCAAACACAGCCGCAACGTGAGTTGGCGCCACTGTTGGTTTCCTGGCTTGCTGTTCGCGATGAGAAGTCCGACAAATGTACGCTGCTCTTTGACAAGATGAAACCTCACCTGAAGGATATGATCCATACTGCGTCCAAGTCGTCTGTGGATACCCTTGCTGTCAAGATTTGGTCTGAACGGGACATGTTTCCCAAGGTGTCGCAGTGGATTTGTGGTGGGGACGGCTGGGCCTACGATATTGGTTTTGGCGGTCTCGACCACGTGCAAGCCTTCGAAGCAAATGATGTCAACGTCCTGGTTGTCGACACTGAAATGTACAGCAACACGGGCGGCCAGCAATCCAAAGCCACCCCCGCCGGTGCATCTGTCAAATTCGCCATTGGAGGGAAGCAACAGAAAAAGAAGAGTTTGGGAGAATTGTTCATGACTTATGAACATGTCTATGTCGCCTCAGTCTCATTGCATAATCAAGCTCAAACGCTGCGAGCTCTAGTGGAAGCGGACCAGCATAACGGCCCATCAGTTGTAATCGCGTACGCTCCATGCATTCAACAGGGTGTACGACCTGATGGGTTGAATGACATGTTCGACGAGTGCAAGTTTGCTGTCGAGAGTGGATACTGGCCACTGTATCGATTCAAGCCATCGCTTGCAGACGAGGGCCAGAACCCATTTATTCTTGACAGCAAAAAACTTCGAAAGGACGTTGCGAGCTTTCTGCAACGAGAGTCTCGTTTCGTTAATTTGCGCAAGACAAATGCCAAGGTCGCGGACGTTTTGTGGCAGCATATGAACCAAGATGTGCATCACCGCATGGAACACCTAAGACAACTTGCCGAAGGATACAACATTCACCACGGTGATGAACCCCCAGTGATCACGTTGTTTGCGTCAGAAACTGGAACGGCAGCTCAGATCGCTCGTGATTTTGCGGCTGCGTGCCCTCTTTCGTCGACGGCTTCTGCCTTAGACGATGTGGATGTGGAAGATCTCGATGGAAAGACCGCTGTATTCTTTGTTGCCACCTGCGGACAAGGAGCCATGCCTCAAAATGGCAAGAGTTTTTTGTCAGAATTGGTCAGGCGAAAGGACCAGTTCATGGAAAATACCAAATTTTTGGTGTTTGGACTTGGCGACTCAAGCTACTACTTCTTTGCGAAGGCAGCAAAAGATATCGAGGAACATATGAGTGCTCTAGGTGCCAAGCTCGTACTCGGTATGGGACTTGGTGATGATGCTGATGACGGAGGAATGGAGCAGGGCCTTCATGATTGGCTCGATGCAGTCTGGTCAACCCTAGACTTAGAGGCTCCCAAAGAGGTGCCGACCATTGTTCCCGTTGCCGCCCACTTTTCTGAGAAGGCGCTTGCGCATCCTGCAGACGACCATGCGATGGTGGACCAGTTTTTCAATTCCATGAACGCCGTGTCAACTGCAGTCTTGAGCAATGACCTCATGTGCGAACCCAACTACAACCGAGACTTCAGAACCATTCGTCTTTCAAAGAGCAGTGCTCTTACGTATGAGCTTGGTGACGCACTTGAAATTTACCCTCGTAACGATCCCGATCGAGTATGGGACTTTTTGCATCGCTACTCGTCTGACTTTGGTGATAACACTGTTGTGAAGCTGGCCGCGTTCGGAATGGATGGAGACGTCTCGTTGGGTGTACTGTTCACGTATGTCTTGGATCTCTTTGGAAAGCCCACAAAGCACTTTCTACAGCAGCTGGCGACGTTCGAAAACGATGAGAATGAGCGAAAAGTAATGCTAGATCACGAATTGCTGAACACAGCTGCTAAGGAAACTGGAATGACTGTCGCCGATGCATTATTGCGTTTTCGCAAAGCCCAGCCTCCGCTTCCAGCACTGCTAGCAATGATTCCAATGATCAAGCCACGGGCGTACTCAATTGCAAGTGCACCATTTGCGTCTAAGTCATCCATTGAGCTGTTGGTATCGATAGAGACTTGGTGGTGTGTCGAAGGCAAACGCTACGGGCTTACTTGTGACATGTTGCGCAACCTCAGTAGTGGCGATCGTGTCTGGTGCCGCATCAAGCCTGGCAGCATGGAACCTCCCACACCCCAGCAGCCAGTATTGTGTGCTGGAATTGGCAGTGGACTGGCACCCCACATGGCTTTTCTGCGAGACCGCGTACGCGCTGCGGAGGCTGGAGAAGCGGTGGGTCCCTTCGCGTTATACTTTGGAAATCGATACGAGGCTCACGAATTTCTCTACCGGTCCGAACTGCAAGAGTACCAAAGAAGGTACTCGGATTGGTTCACCTTACATGTTGCATTTAGCCGCGACGATCCGACCCAAAAAGTCTACGTCCAAGATTTGGTGGCAAGTAATGATGATGCACGACGCTTATTGCTCCGCCATCCTGATGGTGCATTGTATGTGTGTGGCAATCGCAACTTGCCCAAGCCCTTACAAGCTGCGTTGATTGAGTCCTTTTGCGCGGATGGCGAGAGCGATCGTGACTCCGCGGCGCATGCGATGGAAGACTTGTTCGTTCATGGACGAGCTCAGCAAGAAGTCTGGTAGAATGGTGTGCGCCTTCTTAAACAGGGATCGAATTGGTTGCGTCACATCAGGCACTATGTTACGAAGATTGCCTTACGAATTATTTACATGTCCATAGGGATCCTATACTCCAGAGTACACGTATTCAGTTTTGGTAGAATCAAACGTTTTCCAAAAGAGCAAAACACAGCAATAAGCCAACTATTTGGCGTCAAAGAGCGCACATAATTATGAAAGAAATAATAATGCATAACAAAATCACTACTCCTGGAGGTGTGTCTGCACCCCAGCTACAAGACAACCACAAACTTCAGTTCTGGATCTGGAGGCGGTGGCTTCCAAGCTGGATAGAGCACACATACCCAGTCATGCTTGGGAGGAATTGAGTCGGTGAAGTCTGCCACATATAGAGTGTCACGAGTGAAGACTTCTCCGTTTCGGGTAACGTGTCGAACGATGGCCCAGACTTCTTGGCCCTCATACAGAGAGGGGCGAATTTCGTGCGAGATTGATCCCTTTCCTGGCTTGACAAATCTCAAAAGATCATCCTCGAATCGTTCATAGGTCCCCTTGATAGCATCACTGCCTTTTGTGACTTGAATCGATTCGAGATTCATCAACATGTGATAGTCAAAGCTCTCCTTCTGCTTCAACTGTGGCGCAGGAAATTCCCACCATGTGGACGCTCGAGAAATAACAGATCCCCCTGAACCAAAGAGGCTTTCCCAAAATCCAGGACATGCTTCCTCCTTTGTAGCATAGGTCACTTGAGTATACTCGTTGGTCATACCAGACGCTACAGTCCAGGAATCAGTAGCTTCCAGATAATACGAGCTGTCCTGGCTCCCCTCGCTACTACCAAGGGATGCCGTTTCAAGGCCGTCGTCGTGCTTGTCGTCCGGCGGAGAGAGCTTTACCATCATGGCGAGTAGCAATGTGTGTACATGAGGAGGATATTTGACGCTCAGAGGTCGCGAAATGCCCTTCATGCAGGGAAGCGGCTCATCGTCACCACCAAAGAGACGATCCATCATCCTTATTTCAGCGGTGTCATCAAACATCTTCTCAGCGATGACACGAAGAAGAGAAAGAGATGTGAATGCCATACGTTGCAGTAGAGCCATCTGGGGGTGGGTTCGTCCAAACAAGGCATCGACAATTCTGATCTTTTCGGCCTTATCATCGTTGACCTTTGCTGGTGGTTGTTGGGGCCCAGCCGCTGGCTTTCGGGTAGCTTTGGTACGAGTCATGACCTCAACTCCATGTGGAAATATGCTCTTATGAAAGAGCAGGATCTTGTTACATAAAACATGACATCCTCCAGCTTTCCATGTTTCGCCATTATGTGACCACAACAACGGAGGCTTCGCGCACCTCTGTTTAGCGTGCCATTTCAGTGAGTTCGACGAAAGCCCACTCAACGATTCGTGTGCAATCACAATTTTGTATCACACTTCGGTTGAATTCGGAGATTGGTTAGTTGGAACTAGCAATTGCCATGACATCATGTGAGATCACGCCTCAGATAGTCTGCAACCCTGGATATGCGATTATCCACCAGTTTTTCATGGTTCATGGTGGTCATGTTGGTTGGCGTCCGCGTTCAACCTGGAAACCCAGCAAGAGTTCTCCCATGTTAAATCTGGTGAGATGTGGTAGACCCTTGGTAGATGTGTTAGCCAGCCAGTCGTGTGGGTTAACTTGAGTTGCCATGTGATCTTCACTTAGCGGTTAAAAATGGTATGGGTATGCACTGATCACTGGTATCACAGGTCCACATACCTGATACGGACATTTTGCACCTTGCTGGTTGGCGCTGTTGTGGTCACTCCAAACAAGGAAGGGATCCCAACAAGATAGCATTCCCAAGATATGAGACCAGAAGAGAGAACGTAGCCTTGGGAATTGATGCGGTTGACGTATTTCCATCTGCCCCTGGGCCAAGTTGTATCAACAATGACATGAGAGTGAGTCGACGCGAACTCGAGAACAAGCACCTCTCTCTTTACGGTATGATGTGGTCTTCTAACATCATTGATCGATCGCAATCGACCTCGTGGACTATTGTCATGTTGTCCGATCAAAATTGTCGCCAAAATTGTGAGATGCCGTCGTATGTGGATACCTTTATATAGATGCTTGGTAAAAGAGGGCTTAAACCATGTCAAAATGTCCTTCTCGAGCATCTCTAAGGATAAAACGGGCCCAATGAATCCGGTGATAGCAGGAAATTTCCAGTATCTTTGAGTGGTCCAGTACAGTTGACGGTCACACAAATTCAATACTAACGTGCCAAATTTCCAAATCTACGACTGATGGCCAAAAATAGATAGGATATGCCGCCGCGGCCCTGCCAAAGAAACTTACCTGTCACCGCGCCTTGCGTTCTCACACAACTTGATGCCGTTTTCCGCGGGTTCTCTCCCCTTTGCTCGCGCCTTTGATGTGAGAACAACTTCTTTGGGATTGTATATATCACAACTCTGTTCTCCATAGTGATTCATAAACATATTAGTGATTATCGACACACACTCGGAGTACGCATCATAACAATTGAGATTGAATGAATAAGACAGGACCACTCTGAGAGCAAACACGAGTAAAGAATAAGATCGGGATGCGGGCGTTCAAGATGCGATCGAAAGGCGGGGCTTCCAACAGGGGTCTTCCCCTTCGATCCAGAAAGGGCTGCAGAGACGCCCAATGTGCCAAGAGAGCAAAAGCCTGCATGGATACATGGAGTAACGGAGGCATTATGTTGGTGGCGTCGGATGATCCATCAGACGAAGCCAGTCTGCTGAATCTTGTTGAAGTTGTGTCAACCTCCTCGAGGGGTGGCTCAAGTCGGGTGGCGTCTGTCTTCCAAATTGATCTTGACACCGAAATCGACGTCGCATCTGAAGAGCTGAAATCGGAGTATCTGGCCAAGGCCCATCCAGCATCTGTGGCTGGAATGGATGTCATCATCGCGGATCAATCCTCGATTCCAGAGGAGCACAAGTCGCACCAAGAGCTTCTAACAAAGTCTATCTCGTGTTCTGACACCCTGACTATACAAGAACCCTCAACGTCTCAAGAAGAGAACAAGGTTTCACCTCACGTGTCTTCCCAATACGATAAGGTTGATTGCAGCGGCATCTGCAGTGAAGATGAAAGCAAAGACATCGAGGTCTGTTCCCAAACAGTCCCATCTGACCTTTCACCACAAGTTACTTCTGATCACTGCGCGGCTGATCGCAACGTTGAAAGCGAAGATACCGAGGTTTGTTCCCCAACAGACCCTTCTGACCTCGAAACCACCAAGCATAGTGACACCTCAATCACTGTGGACGGGACCATACCTGATGAAGGTCATGCGGCTATCTCACAAGAACAAGAAACCAAAAGCCCGTCACCATATGATGAAGA
>JAVCKV010004425.1:0-26914 GCA_032274145.1 Herpochondria borealis | reverse complement strand
CCCCAAACCCCAAACCCCAAAAACTAATTTGAATAAATCAACTATAAAATAACTTTTAATCAAATTTAAAAAATTAAATTAATTCAAGGAATCAATAGTACTTTGCTATGACCATTCTTTATTTAATTTAAAGGAAACTTTCTAAAAACACTCCTATTTTGGAATCAATTTGATTTTTTCTAATTTTATATCAAGATTCTATATTTTCATCAACTAAATTGATTGTAATTAATTTTCGTTGTTTTTTTTCTATACTTTTTCATACTGATCTCGATTAGATAAATAAAATTTGACCAAATCCACCTTCTTTATATGCTTAAACATCTTCTTAAACAAAGAAATATTATAATTTTCTTTTCCATTTTTCTAATCCATCAATATTTTAAAAAATGATTCTTCAAAATTTGAAGAATCCCTTTTTTTAGCCTAATTAAATGGATTTATAATCTTAATAGTCTTGCATTCATTTAAAGAGAATGGCTAAATTCATCTTATTTTAAGTTTTTTAATCTTTTTATTGATTTTTTCTGGAGAAACAGGGAATTTATCTTTTTTATTTTCAAAATCTTCTAAAAAATACAAATTCCTGTTACTTTTAGTAATTTAATCCCTGGCAAATTTACCCTTCTTGCTCTTATTAAGTTTTGAACTGAATCTGTTTTTCTCCTAATTTCCTTGGTATGAAAAACTAGGAGCGATGTCTTTTTCAATATAGTTACAAAACATTTAATTTTAATTTAATAATTTAATAATAAATTAGTTAATCAAGCTTCTTCTTTTCTAGTTTCAGATTCTTGAACTGTAAATTTTTTCAATTCATCAAATCTTTCGAATCTCTTCTTCTCTTCATTCCACCCCATTCCCTATTCTCCCATTTCCATTTTTAATTTTTCCATAAATTCATTATAATGAGTTGAAAATTCACTTTCTAAACACAAAGGATAAACTTTAACCTTTGCAAAAATAGCAGACTGTCCAATTAATTCACATTTAGCAAGAGACTGGACAACCATTTCTCCATCTTGAGGATCTTCTCTCTTCATATCCAAAACAGCCTTTGCCAATATCTTAGCATCATACTTAGCAGTGACGCACTCAACTTCAATAGGTTCAGTAGGAACTTGAGGAGGAGTGGCAGGTTTGAATTTACAATTTTCTTGAGATTTGATTTGGAAGAAACCATGATCAGTAAGAATGACACTCTCTTGACTCTTCACCATATCAGCTTCAATTATATCCATCATTTCATCATATTCTTTCATTTTTTTCTCATATTCTTCTTAGTTTTGGGCATTGATTTTATCAGAGAGCTCATCTCCTAATTTCTCAACATTGTCATTAATTTCACCAACGTCTTATGCTCTGACCATAGCGATTCCCAATAGAATAGTGATGTAAATTTTCATTATTAAATTGAATAATTATCATTTAATTACTTTCAAAGAAACGTATTTTTTATGAATTTAAGTTTTATTATTTTTGATTCAAAATTAATTAATTTTTAAATTTGTTTTTAACAAAAATCTACAAAATTTAATATTTTGGAATTTCATTCTCTTTAAATTGTCAAGAAAATCATACGATTTCATTGATTTGTATTGTTCTGGTAATTTATTACAAATGATAAAAAAATTCATTTGATTGAAAATCTATGAAAATATGTTGAATTTTTGTTTATAAAATAAAATTTAATCAAAAATGAGTAAAATGTAATTGTTGTAATTCTTTAAATGTAATTTTTCTTTTATTTTTTACAAAAATGGAATGTTGATTGGAATAAGGAATTTATTATGTTTATTTAATTTGATAAAAGAAGATATTAAAATATCCATTCCTTTTATTTACTAATCCAATAATTATATAAATTTGATAAAATTATCTATTTTATAATTTGATTTCTTTTTTTAATAAATAAAAAAGGCCAAATAAATTCAATAATATAAATTTTACTTCTCAAAATATTTAGAATTTTCAATTGAATGTAAATTACTCATTCTATCTTTTTTATTTTTAACTTTATCATAACAATCATAAATTACTTGTAATTATTTATTAATTTCTTTTAGAAAATTATTAATTTTCCGATATTATTTTCTAAATTTCTTAAATTCTCGAAAAATCATATTGGTCTGTATTCTTTTCTTACAATTAATAAAAATTTATGTTCCATTAAATAATTATTTCGTCCCCAAAATCGAATCTAATTTATTTATTGAAAATGTCTTATATATTTTCCTATTGAATTTTCTATTAATATTTTTAACATTTTAGATATCAGCTTTTAAGTTAATTTGCTTTAAACTTTGAATTCTTGAATTTTATTTACTCAAATTTTTGAACAAAGTTTTTCATTTATTTATTTTCCTTAATTCTTAAGTTTGCTTTCTATGCAATTAAGTAATAAGGAATTTCTTATTTTTAACATTACTCTTCTCTTACGAAAAGTATCTTTTTTAATTAAAAAGTCTTAAAACATTATGTTTTAGTTTAAACAATTTTTCCTTTCTTTAATATTTATTCATTTTAATTTAAATAATAATTCGGATCTCTCTTCCATATTATATTTGGATTTATTTATAATTGAGATCCTCAATAGTCTAGGTGGTTAGGATACTTGGCTTTCACCCAGGAGACCCGGGTTCAACTCCCGGTTGAGGAGTTTTTATATTTTTATAATTAAATTATTTACTCAGGGATTTCAATGCGATTCTTAAATCGTCTGGCTCAGATCTGATGAGTCCAATGAGGATGCTTTTTAGTTCAATAAGAGCTTTGTCTTCTGGGTCATCGTACCATGACTTGATGAATATTCCATTTTCTGGTTGCAAAGTGAAATTTTCAGGATTGTTATCAACAATTAGAATTTTGCTGAGGTCTCTCCCTAATTTACTTAAATCTTTAAGGTAAACTCCATTTTGTAAAGTTGTGTTGGTTCGGTATAGTCTGTGGGAAATATAATTTTTGGAGTCTATTTTGTCAAGAATCCAATCAGCGTAATCTTTTACTGCGGCAGTAAAAATTACAACTTCGAAAAAATTAGATAAAGATTCTATGAATTGTTCGCAAAATGGTCTGAGAAGATACTACCCTCCTTGATCTTGTTCATTAAAATGGATTAAAGTTTCATCTAAGTCCATCACTAATGTATACTTTTTATTGTTATTTATTTTTGGCAATAAAAAACTATTATGAAAAGGCTGGATTATTAAATTTGGACCAAATTATTCCTTTTCTTTTATTTTTTGTATTATTTTCTCTTGTTTTGTTAAGCTTTCACTCTATCCTTCAAATATGCCGTGAAAAATAATAAAAATTTATTATACAGTCAAATCAAATTGTTGTTTTTATGTAAATTCGTAAATAAACTCTATTTATTATCTTATTTGTTTTTATAATTTATTTTAAATTTTATTTAAATTCAATTCGATCAATGTTTTTAATTTCATGTACTTGCTATTACTGATAGTTTACAGTTCATTTATTTAGATAAAATCTTCTATAATATTAACTTGGCTATTCATGTTGTGCGTTTTGTAGGATTTTTTGAACTAATTCAGCATAATCATATTAATATTAATAAAATACTAAGCAACTTTATTATATTTAACGACTTTGTTATTCAATTATTAATAAAAAACAATTAAAAAGTAAAGGATTTCTTATACTAGTAATTAAGAATAGTTTTTTAAATATTTATTTTAAGAAAATAAATTTCCTTATTGAAAGAATGTTTTGTTTTGAATCATTTCAGTATAATTTTTCATTTCCTCGAAAAAATCTGTTTTCTCAGAAAATTTTAACAAAATCTGAAAATGCTTCAAAAAATATTTGATTTTAATTTTTTTCAGAAATTTATTAGAAAAATTAAAACAATTTGTTTTTGTTTTTAATCTTTTTTCCCTAAAAATTTTGTTTATTTAATTCAAATTCTCTTTATCCAAATCATAATTCATGTTTTTTAAATTGGATCTCTCTCTGAATCTATCTCTACTTTTAGATTTCGGGAGATATTTTTTACTCTTAGGAGTTCCTTATCTTTTAGATTTGTAAATATCTTTCCTTTTAATAAAAAACTTCTAATTTTTAGAAGAAAATAAGTTTTTAGTTGAAGATGGGAATTTGATTTAGGTCTTTTGAACTAAGTAGTTTAGTTTTTTTGTTTATTAACCTAATTTTTAGAAAGAGTTTTTTTTATGGCTAAACCAGGTTCAAAACCACAAAAGAAAAAGTTAAAATCATGGCGGCACTGATGATGATGCCCACCCAACCCCATTTTTTATGTACCAACCAGAGGTTGTTTCATGTACAGTACTTATAAGAACTAATATAATACGCTCCATCGCCACGACACTACTAATACAGGCAATAACATGAACTCGACAATCTCCTCCTATCGCTTGGCAGCGCGGATAGCCGTTGCTTCTTCTTCACGGGTAGTTCCAGTAACAACGAGCAGCCTTCGGTTCCTGTCGTCAGCGACCGCCACTACTACCGGTACTACTAGTACATGTAGTTCTCCCGAGATTGTCCTTTATCAATACAAAATCTGTCCATTCTGTAACATCACCAAGGCTCTCATGTCGTATTCGGATATTGACTATAAAGCGGTGGAAGTGAATCCCCTCACCAAGGCGGAAATTAAGGGCTGGTAAGTTCTAAAAGTTCTGTCTGCGGAAATTGGATATCAGAATAAGTGGCATGGCTTTCAAAATATTCTGACTGCGGAGATTTTATTATACGGAGTGCTAACCATACCAGATCCTTTCGCTGACTATCTTCTATACAGGTCAGGAGACTACAAAAAAGTACCCATAGCAACGTTTAATGGCGAGCAAGTGAATGGATCTGATGAAATTGTCAAGCGATTAGCAGCGCAGGATACCACTACAAGTACTAGTACTTCTTCTTCTTTAGTACAGTGCAATATGGATTCCGAACAAGCCAAGAAATGGGAGCACTTTGCACGCGAAGATCTGGCGAGTCTCCTGTATCCCAACATTTGCAAGACGTGGGGCGATTCCTACAATGCCTTTAGTTACGTCAAAGATGTGGATACTTTTTCGGCATTTCAAAAGTTTGCCATTCAACAAGTCGGATCGTTGGCCATGTACTTTGCTGCCTCCAAAATCAAACGTGAGTTTGCATACGTGCATATTGCATTGTATTGTATTGTATTGTATTGTATTTGCAGCTGAGAGTGAGAGCAAAGCAAATCACCTGCGTTGTACTTGAACCAAACTCATACATGTACTTCTTGATTTATCATTCCATATACTACCACCCCACAATCTACTCGCTTTCAGAAAAACGAAACATTACAGACGAGCGACAAGCATTGAATGAAGCACTGGACAAGCTAGAAAAAGAAGGACTAGGCGATGGCAGGCAGTTTCTGTCGGGGGCTGATAGACCCGATTTTGGTGATGTTGCCGTGTTTGGCACACTGCGATCCATTGAAGGACTTGCAACTCATGATGAGGTGATGGAAAGCCGTGCCCAGACGGGCCTTGCCGATTGGTATCAACGGATGAAGCCTCTAATCAACTACTGAGTACTAACTATGTAGTACAATTAATTTGAATCGAATAGCAGTAGATTGACCGTTACTGTAGGGTAGTGTGTTGCTGTTAGAATCTCATCAAGCAATTTCTACGATTCAAATAGAACCAACTCCCGTCTCAGATTTTGGGCGTTTCCGGAGAGACCACTCAGCGGGTTTTACCACTGGTGTGCATAATGTATGTGCTAAAGTCGATGTTTTCAGAGCCTTCCTTTTCAAAATCCGTGAAGCCAAAATAATCCGGTTTGACGGCGGCGGCTTGGCTTGATGACGCCTCCACACCGGAATCTTGGCTTTCGGTGAGACATTCTTCAATAGACACCCCGTTCGATTCGCTTTCAAAGACTGACCCAGGAAACTTGCCGGAATGAGGACTCCCACTGGTCGTTTGAATCGGGACATTATCCAGCTTATGCATATCAGTTGTGCCTGGAAAAGAGACATCACTTTCAACGCACACAAAGTAATCGATTCCCATGCTTCGCAAAAGGTCGAGCCCAATGCCAACAAAGGGGCGACCAGGTACAGAATCTTGCATGAGAAACTTGACCCCGCCCATCACGTCATCACTCCCGGTCAGGACAACCCCAGTAACAACGCAAGCATGAAGCACAGAATGACCAGTAGTGCGGCCTCCCAAAGTCTCCAAGTCTCCGCTGTACTCGGTGATCGAGGGGTCGTTATAGCTCGGAAAGTGTTTCAAGCCTTCCACAAGGAGCGGCCCTCGCCTTTTCAATTCTTCGAGGACAACACCATAAGCCAAGTTGCTGTTGTTATAACGGATAGAAACTTTTCGAGTTTTAGTGGCGCGAGCATCAGGATGAGAAGCTCTGGTATGCTCCAACAAAGTCTCTAGAATAAACTCCGGGTAACCTCCATCCTCAAGGAAGATCGTCCGGAATATCTGCTCATTTGTCAAATTGTTTCTCATGAAACGGCCGATGTTGATGCCCCAAGTTTTGATGCCTTCGCGGAGGCTGGATCCAGTTCTCAGTATCATGCAGTAGAGAAGCACTTGAGCAGTGCTAATAATGTAGCAAACTAGAGAAGCATTGTCCTGGTCCCGGACAAAAGGGGCTTCTACGAGAGTGCCAGACTTGCCAGGGTGCGTAAAAATCGTGAAAGCCGACTCGTCGTCACGCCATTCTGGATGCTTATCAAGAAAGCTCTCCCAGTCATTGCGATGGTCGCCATCGCCATCATGAGAGTTGTCCCCTCCTTGATGGATGAAGGACTTAAGTGTGGAGTGGGATCCACTCGTAAGACCTAGCACCTTCTCCAGGATTACACGCGATGCCTCCTTGCCGTTTCCTCCGAGGGATTTCAGGACGAGTTCGGGTTGCTTTTTGAAGATTAGAAACGCCAAGCCAACTTGATGAATAATGTCCAAGTCCTCCCAAGAGTTTGGGATCTCTGAATTATCGTGGAACCGCAGGAGAATTGAGTTGGCTTCGACTATGACATCTTGGAGAGGGCATTGGTCCGACCGAGCGGGTGGCGAGTGATGCACGAACAAGTCGGCGACACTCACGAATCCACGGTTGTTATCATTGGGGCCCGGGGTGGAAAGCACCGTTGTCGACTGGCTGCCGCTTGCAACCAGCGATGGTGGTCCGCTATTAGCAGCCGGTGATGGAGTTCTTGGATTTGAGTAGTTGTTCATGGTGCAACTCGTGGTAATGAAAATAACAAATATCTCGTTATCTATGCAAATAATATTTTACGTGCAGCAATGCAGTTTTGTGGCAGGAAGGTCGACGGCACTGAATGCGGCAGCGTGTTTGTTATTCACGGCAGCGTGTTTGATATTCACGGCAGCGGTGGGAAACGCCTCATCAACAAACAACTCCATAAAATTCTTACAAGATATCAAAAGTGTATCAAAGTATTATCCTTCTAATATTGCACCATGTACCCACGCTCAAATGGCACCGAAGACAAGCTGTCCGCTCTCCCTGAAACTAGCGAATCTTCTCAAGGTACAGGCAAGAATGGAGGCAAGAAAGTACTCCAACGGATCTTTGAAAGTTTCAGCAGCAGCGATCCCGGTCTGAATTCTTCATTCTCAGATTCAGGCGGTAGCAGTGACGGTGGCTTTCACAACAGCTTCACCAACCTCTCTTCAGCAATTACGTCTTCTCTCAAGAGTCCACTGGCATCAAAAAGTGCTGCTACCAAGAACAACTTCGACCAATGGGACAAGAATTGTCAATTCAACCTCCAAGCGGCTTCCTCGACTCGATTTACGGACAACGACAAGAAGAATCGTCCACGAAGTGCATGGGACTAAACACAGAGCATGTCTGCTTCGAGGGGATTGAGCTCGCGCCACATCAATCCATACTGAGGGGTCTTCTGATCCCAGACTTCATAGACTACAAATACCTTACATTTGAACAACATACTAAAGCTTACACCATTCACTCTATCCTCGACTGGCTTCGCTCTGCCTCATGTTTCGGTGCAAAGCACCTTGCGGCTACATTAGCTTGCTGATCTGGCGACCATCTCAAGGTGGTACTAGTGTATTTGACAAGAGCCAATCGGATCATGTGGGTGGATTTTACACCTAAATGAAAATAATTTCGCATGCCGGCTGCGTAGGCGACGCTGGGTTGTCTGACGCTGCAAGAGGGTCACATTCTTCGACGATAGACGATTGCCTGTCAAGAGACTGCGTATCAGGTACGACTGCATCGCGCTGCGGGAGATGATACGGTCACTGCTTGGCCAAACAACACAAGACTTGCTCCCAACTCTGGATGCGGTGCAGTCATTTGACCACCAAATAACATACGATGCTCCTAGTTAGTTCTGTAGTATACAGTGCGTGTATGTATAAGCCCACTTGATACAGGTAAGCCCAACAGTTGTCATTCAATTCGGGTGCAGAACAGCGAACAGCACCGAACCGGCATTGTGAAGCCCCGAGTACCGGGTAGAAAAGCGAGCCTAGCCCTTCCGTCGGAGATGGCTTCTGGGTCATTGTGGTATGGTCCTTCCATCTCTCGGAGAGAGAACCCATGTTTTAATGACAAGAGCAGTGCACTTGTACATGTATTCTGAGTGTTGATGTATCCATGAAAAAGTCTATCGGTTCTATGTATGAAAAAATTGCTGAATGTATGTTGTAGGAAACGGAAACAGATTGTTACACCTGAGTTGATGGTCCCTCTGGTGTCGCAGTCGCAGTCGGTTCACTGTCCTCCTGGCTTGTGGCGCTCTTGACTTCTCCTTGCTGTCCCGTCGGCTTTTCGTTTGCAGACAATTCAACCGTATCATTGTGGTTGTCGTCTTTTGCCGCCTTTCGAGGAAACAACAACACCATGACTATTTGTACCACTCCCAAGAGAGATCCAATGCCGTTTGGAACGTAAATGAATGGATCGAACACGGCAATCCCATACGCTGTCCAAAACGCACCATTCACAGTATTGGTAATCATCGTCCATTTGTGAATCGAGGAGGAATCCCGTTCCTTGAGCACCGTCAAAATCGTTGACAGGGGTGCACCGTAAAAGAAGAACAGGTTGATATTGACGGACACACCGACAATCAGTTCGTCCGTGCGGGGTGTAAAGTTTGTCAATGAAATGAGAGAAATGAGTATGGTCCAAAACACGACCATGCCGACTACAATCTTTTCATGTGGTGCTGGCGCCGGTGTACTTTGAGAAGTGACTTGAACAACCAATGCACCCAGGTCCGTTGCGGTTTGCCATGGAGTAGTTGTGACTGGCTCGTTTGCTGGGTCATCGTCGTCGGCTGCTGCTTTCGATCTCGCCACAGGTGACCTTTGGAATTCTTGACTTTTGGACTCTTCTAGAAAGCCTATGAAGGACTTTCGCATCTCTTTGGCATGGTGGTCTTGATACTGTAGTTTCGCAGCGCAAAGATTAAACCATACCGATAGTAGCATCCCAGGGCTGTTGGCAAAGAATAGAAACAGATTCTGGGAGGGGTGCATCAGACGTGCGGTTCTGCAAGTCGTGCTAGTGAAATCGTATCGATGAGCTTACCTGCTGAAGATAACTGTACGCTAGCCAACCAATGGTGTTTCCCAGCATAAAAGCCCACGGCGTGGGGTTCAAGTCTCCCAGATGACCCCGAGCGACGGCTTCCTTGACTGATTTGTAAGGTGCTGAAAAGAAAAGATGTGAGTGAATAGACCGCGCGCTAACAACAAAATCACCTTCCTTCTCACTCACCTGCAAACATGATGTTTCCCATGATGCAGCCCAAAGTGGGGCACACATATTCTAGTATGACGGCTCCCGCAGATACCATGGTCGAAGACTTAGTGGTGGTTTGAATTTGTGGCGGGGGCGACATCATCGTACAAGATGTGTAGTACTCCATTACTATACTGGTACGTGTTCGGTAGTGTAATACAGTAAGGCTGCGTTATTGGGATTGACTTGTGACGGACAGGCTGTGGCGGCAGACAATTTCTCTCGAGCCCGATTCCAAATTCCATCATGTGATCCGCAAGACATGACATCACGACGCTCCTCATGATCTTGTCAGAGAAGAACATCAATGGTGAAGCATCAAAGATCTAAGGTCCTTTATCCCCCAATATCGATCGTAAATGCCATCTGAAGGAAGAGAAGAAAGTCAATGACAATGAAACGAGCAGCGATACCAAAATGGGCTGTTCTCTTGCTACTATTCTATCCTAATTTCTCTGCGTTTGGTTTTCAGCCGATTTTGCCCCATGATTACTCCCCTGGCGTGCAACAGTCGTCTCTTCTCGCGCAGGCCCAACAAAAGAAGAGCAAAGGACGAAAACAGAGTGGTCCCAATGCAAACAGAGGTTATCGTGGTCCCAGGGGTGGTGGTCCTAATAGGGGGAGGAAAGGTGGAGGAGCGAAACAGTGGAAGAAAACGAACAAGAACAGTCGGCAACCAAAAAGAGTTGCGGGCCCACCTAGCAGCAAGGAGGTCTCGTCAATCAAAAATGAACCAGCTGAGCAGAAAGATCTTGGTGCTTATTTCTCGTCCAAGTTATCGGAGATGCATGAATGGAATAGCAAAGGCATGAATCTAACTCGTACGTACAACACCCAACTTCTCGTTTGCCCACTCACTACTGCTCCGTGCTCACTCACCTTCTCTTCTCCCGATAGAATCCTACTGTGATTCTGTCTTGGGCTTGTGTGTTGCAGCTGATGAATGGGATTCAGTGTTGGAAGTCATGGAAGTGATGAAATCGCAGGGTTTATCGCAGAAACGTAGTACATACCGAGCGTGTTTGCAAAGTTGCTTTGAGTTTGCCAATGGTCCGTCTTCGTCAGAAATACTGAATGCCATGAAGGCGGCACAGTTCGAACCAGATCCAATTGATGTGAGTTTGGTAGTCGCCACCCTGTGCAAACAGCAAGAAGAGGCATCGTGGAAACGTGCATTGAGTCTGTTGAAATCAACTGCATACGCTGCCGCGGAAAAAGCTAAGGAGGAATCAAAGGAAGGAGCCAAAGAGAAGAAACGTAATTCCAAAAATCCTGGTCCTGATGAAGCATACGATGAGGTCCTGTCTGGTTTGGTAGATTCTAAGAGTTGGAAGGATCCCGAAAACGTTGTTCCTTCTGAAGCATACGATGCGGTCTTGTCTTGCATGGTTAAGTCTAAGAATTGGAAGGACGCTGTTCGGTTACTTCATCTGATGGAGCAAAAAAACAACTATCACCCCGCTCCTGTCTTGTCCACCTTCCGTCTGGTGATTGAAAACTGTGTCAACTCTTACCAGGGTGAGCAAGCATTTCAAGTACTCATGAGTATGTCCAAACGAGGACTCAAGCCGACAGTCTACACTTTTGAGCTGATTATATCTGCATTGGCCCAGAAGTTGCAGTGGCGTCGCGCCCTACAATTGTTGGATATGATGGATGATATGCACGTTCAAAAGACTGTGATTATCTACAATACCGTCATTTCTGCTTGCGCCAAGGCTGGAGAAGTGGGTGCCGCCATGAATTTGCTCCGCAAGATGCGCAAGGCTGGCGTCAAACCGGATATCTTTAGTTTCAACTCTGTCATGACTGCCTGTGCCAGCACGTCGCGGTGGAGAGATGCACTCACCATTCTCGATCAGTGCCATCGTGAACCAGGAGTTGAGCCGGATATCATTACGTATACAAATGCAATTCGAGCATGTACGCGAGGTGGCAAGACAAGTCAAGCACTCAGCATTCTGCAGGTTGTCAAAGACCGAAAGCTCCCTCTCGACAGTTATGCGTATACTGCTGCAATTGATGCGTGTGCAAAGGGTCGAATGTGGCAGCGTGCCTTGGATCTATTGGGCGAAATGGAAGAGAATGGCGTGACACCTAATTCCATTACCTACTCGGTGACAATCACAGCTTGTGGAAACGGAGGCCAATGGGAGAAAGCCCTTGAACTCCTGAATGAGGTAAGCATTCTCGTCTCAGCAGGAATGTGTTCGTTGATTCTGCCTCCTCACTTCCTCATGAAACACAGATGAAAGAGAAAGATATGAAAATCAATCTTATCACATATAATGCAGGAATTACAGCTTTGTCGAAAGCTTCCAGAAGATTTGCTCGGCGATCCACAAAAGAACACGCACCGCTCCGCTTCTCAAAAGGGATGGAGAGAAATGACGTTTTGGATATTGATGAGCAGCAACTGTGGACGAGAGCACTCATGTTGATAAAGCAGATGAAGGACGACGGGCTTGAACCTGACGGCTTCAGCTACTCGGCCGCGATAAGTTGTTGTGGGGCTGGTGGGAGATGGGAGGAAGCGCTTGCATTGATAAAACGGATGCAAAGGAGTGGGCCACGGACGCGACCAAACAAAATCGCATACACTGCTGCAATTTGTAAGTAACAAGTTTCGTATGTATGCAATCGAAGTACAAGTTCTGGTTATCTCATGGATTGTCTGCTTCGAAATGCAGCTGCGTGTGGAAGGTCTGGAAAACACGAGGAAGCTCTACAGCTGTTCACCGACATGAAGGACCAAGGGCTTCAACCGGATCGGGTAGCTTACAATGCTGTCCTGTCCGCGCTACGAGTTGCAAACATGCCGGACAAGGCTCTCGAGCTCTGGCGGGAAATGATAGGAAAGAAAAGCGCCAAATCAACAAAGATTGCCTCCGCGAAAGCAGACTCCTCGCTATCTCCCGACATCATTACTGTCACTGATGTCATTGCTGCGTTGGGTAGATCAGGCGGGGCCGTGAGTATGGAAATCGTAGACACCGTTTTCAAGGAAGCTGTCGAGAGAGGTATTGTTCTCAACCGAGATACCTTGGACTCGCACTATGAAATTGACCTGTCGGGGATGACATTTCCCGTCGCTAGGGCTGCTGTTCGTTTTGTCTTGAACAGAGCCAAGGGGGACTCCCACAGCGGTGCAGTTGTCGAAGATATCACATTCATCACAGGGGTCGGTAGGGCTCAATTTTTCAGGTCCGCTTCTTCCCAGGAAGATCTGTCTCCAACCGACGAGCAGCCAGAATCCTCAATGTCCTTACGGGAATACGTACAAGACGTTCTTGAAAATGACTTCAACCCATCTGTTCAGTCGTCGGTGCCTAGCTTGGCGCAAGGCACAGTGGAGGTCCCACGGGATAGCATGAAAGCGTGGATTAAGTCGTAGCGTTTGGCACTTGGTTTTGAACATCGCTCAGGTCACTGACCAATAATGTTTTTAGTCAATGGTTCAGGTACACATACTTCTCAACGATATCCCATCGTTATACTACAATCTCGGGCCTGCGACATTCACTTCTCTTAAAAAACTTCATTATATTCATTAACAACCTTTAGTATTCGATAGCTCTCCTATATTTCTCCTTCGTCGAGTGTCTGGCTCGTCATCGCCGCCATCATTGCTTCAACGCGCGCAGCGGCGAGCTCTTCTGCTGCTCTTGCAGACTCATTCTTCTTCTTCACACTTCTTGTTGACTTTGACCCATCTGATCTCACTTGATTCATGTCATACGGCGGAAGATCTCCACCACTGGCGTTTGGAGACAAGACTCCCGGAGAAATCATGCCATCGAGTTCCTCGCGATTGTTGCCATCTTTCGACAGTTCCTGCATCATTTTCTCGACTTGCTGCGCAGCATACTTTTCTGCTGCTTTCGACACGTGCTCTGAACTGTGGTCACTTCTGCCCACACTAACAACTGATCCAGGAGTTCTTTGCGACCCAGGACTTATTCCGGCTCCTTTTCTATCCAAGAATTCCTGCCAGCGCTCACTATTCTTCGAGCTTGCAGAAACCTCGCTCCTGTCGTCGCTTCCCCGTCCTCTGCTGCCATGGCGCTTCGAGCCTGACGAGACATCAGATCTCGTAGACGATACCCTACTCCTTTCGTCACTTCCACGCCCTCTGCTACCATGGCGCTTGGGCTTTGACACGGCGGCCTTCATGGCAAGTGCCTCCAGGTATGATGCCTTTGCACCAAAACCATCATCAGAAGCCAAACTGTGTGCATCTGAAGGGCTTGACCTTTGCCTCGGTCTCTTCCCGCTGGAACTCCTTTGCGATGGAGGTTGACTTTCCGGCGAGGAAAGAGGCTGCACTGCATCTTCAGCAATAGTGTCCGGACGGCCACACAAGCCTGGCGGAATGTAGCGTGCGGAGGAGGTTCCAGGACTTGCCCCATGCGGACTGGCTCGCATAAAGGCCAGGTGCGCTGAAGGCACAGAGTCACCGTTTTCGTCGGGCTGGTTGACGCTAGGTTGAGAGAATTGTCTGGGCATCATTGGGGCCGCACAGGCCTGTAAACGTTTCAAGAAAGAACCTTGTTCGACATTCGTGCCCGTGTCAGACGCAAGCTCCATGCCTCTGTGACGGTCATACTCGTATTCTTCTTCGTGAGCTGGAATAGGACTGATGTCAGAAAACGAGTCCTCCGCTGGTCTAGAGGAGGCACTGGTTGGAAATGCACCGGTTTGGTCACCCATTGGATGTTGGAACTCGAAGAGCGAGTCTTCTTCGTCGTCGTCATCATCATCATCGTCGTTTAAGGCTCCACTGGGGTCTCTCCGAGGTCTCTCTCGATATGCTGCAGCGGCACTCTCGGCTTTTACTTTCTTTCCGAGAAAAGATTTCCATTCCGCAGTTCCTGGAGCTGGTTGGATCGGTTGGCTCGGTTCATCGTCTGTTGGCCACAAGACTTCCCGACTGACGCTCTCAGCACCAATGATCTGGTTTAACTCTTCATGAGCTTTGCTGGCAGCTGCGTGAGATTGGCGTGGTGATGAGATTGGAGGTGAAGAATTTCTCGGCGAGCTAACCCGTTCCTCCCATTGCTTTGCTAATGACTTGACAGTTGGCGTTTGGTCACCATCCTCTGCCGCTTCTCTCTGGTTTTCAGGGGTCGATGCCCGCACGCTGACTGTCATAGGACCTTTCGTACCGTCCGGATCATCCCGTGGGTGGGCTGATGCTCGAACACTATTGCTCCGGAGATTCTTTGAGCCCTCAGGGTCCGAACGTGCTTTCTCGTTTTCACGCCTTTTACGCTCACGAACTGGTGAGGTGTCGTTCTTGGGAGCCATGAGCTTAGGAGGCGGACCTCTCGTGGCCACCATGGTAGGTGCGACTGCAGCAACTTGCATGACTTGGTCAGAAGCCCACAGCTCTTCTTCTTCCTCCTCGTCGTCGAAGTCCATATCATCGATCTCGTCAATGTCAACAGGACCAGTACCGCGACGCTTAGAAGCTTGGTTTTCCGGTATGGTGGGATCTGCTACCTTCGGAAAGTTTGTTCTCGAATCATGCGCAAATAAGCCGATGTCATCTTGAGTGTTCTTCTCCTTTACGACATTCACCTGCGGCCCCCTTCGATCAGTCGAGCTTACAAATTCCGTTCCAGCGGCAAGCAAGGGAGCGGTATCGTCTTCGTTGATGCTTTCTTCTTCTGGAACAGGATCTTTAAAGGTGTCAGGCAGGACAGCCCCGGAGGGTTCAACGGAAGGACGTTTTTTCGTTCGATTTGCTTCGTTCGGGCTTTGGTTGACCAGAAACGACTTGACTGATCCTGTATCACCAATTTGTACGTATTTTTCGTTCGCTGTTTCACGCGAAACTACACTTGCCTCGGAAGCACCGGGTGGAAGTGGCTGGTCGTTTGAAACAGGTGACGCCGCGTTGAGGGTTTCCTCCAGGCTTCTGGGTTGCACGTCGCCATCGTTCTCCTCGTGTCTTGTGCCGGCTTGAGCTGCGCCAACAGCAGCAGCAGTAGCGGCGCCGACTGTGATGAAGCCTCCAGCCACGATAGCAGGAGGGACTCCATCGGGATCTGGAGCCTGATCATGTTCCGATTCCAGGTCTAGGTCTAGGTCCAGGTCCAGATCTAGGTCCATGTCAAGGTCTGACGCATTCGCAATGTCTTCCTTGTTCAACCCTTGCCAACCATTTGTTGGGTCCCATGTTGGACCTGGCCCATTCTGGGAGATTTTCGCAGAAGCGATCTTCATCGTTTCCAGCCATCCTTTCGGCCTGCCGTCGTCATCGGCTGGTGCTCCACGGCCAACCGCGTTCGCAGAAGATTCCGGTTCATCTGGACCGGCAGCTGGCGGCGGGGGTACAGCTTTACGAGTTACCGCTGGAGGAGGTAGAATAGAACGGGACACTACATCTCGTTCCATTTCAATTTCGTGAATACCACCATCGCTCTCACTACTCATTTCCCCTTCATCCATATCGTCACCACTTTCGTAGACGATATCATCGTCGTTCAATCCGTCGTCGCTGGCCTCGACTGCTGCATATCGCTCCACGTAAGAGGGCGGAGCTCCGGCGTTGCCTCCATTGTCAGCATTGTCGTTCTCAGCCTTGGACCGATTTCGTCGCTTTACTTCGACGTGAATTAGATCGTCGCTAGGTATGCGATCAATCTTATCTTCGTCGGGATCCACATAATCCAAAAATCCCTCCTTTGGATCCCACTGCTGATTCGACTTCGCAGCGGCACTCTTTATTGATTCATGCCATCCCTTCTTCGAAGCAAAAACCTGCTCAGCTTTCTTAGCCTTGGCGAGACGGTTCTTCGCAGCTCCTGGTCTCCTGACACGAGAAGAAGTAGTGTAATTTGACATACCTGTTGCTGCGGTCCAATGGCTTTTTCCACTGACAACGGAGATTTGGTCGCCGGAGGTAGAATAACTGGTCGTAGTCTCAAGATAGTTTCCAAGATTGACATCTTCGTCGCCGTCAACTTGCACCGTATTGCCACGGGGTGTATTTGCCATCGAAATCGGAGTTGGCAGCTCAAAGCTCGAGTCTACGGTTGCATCTGCTGGTTGATCTTCATGAATAGTAGCCACCGTGAGAGGGTTGGCAGTCGCCCCCATAGGACGAAGGAGCTCTCTCTCGAGCCTGGCGGCCTCTTCGTCGTCTATCAAGCCAGGGCCAGGTAGTGGTGCGTCGTAAGGTGACAAAGACCTGGAAGTCTGAGGAGGGTCAGGGGCATCGTCCTCACTGGACATCACGGCAGCAGCCGTCGCGCCAGCCACGACAGCAGCTCCTGCTGCAACTCCAAATGCCGCAGTGCTACCAACAGTGTCAGTGTCGCGGTCTCGTTTTGGCGTCGTGACCGGTGTCGCGGCTGGCGAAGTAGTTGGTGTCCCGCTGTTGTCGTCGAGCGCTTCGAAACCAGCAGGACGGGAGCCGGGAAGCACGAATCGGCGCTTGCTCGCGCTATCCGGGGACATAGCTCCAGCACGCTTTGCGTCCTTGAAGATTCTACCGCGGCGAGTGATCTTTGGACCTTCGTTACCTTGCACTGCCTTGGCCATGTTGGTTTCCTCCTTTTCACTGAGTGCCTTGAAACCTTGTTGTTTGGGATTTCGGGCCGCGGCAGCAGCAGATGCAGCTGCTACACGCGCTGCACGCTTTTTCTTGGCCTTCATCTCAGTCGTCGTTTCTGGTGGCAAAACATCGCGATCTAACCGAACGGCATCGTAGAAGTTGCTACCGCTTCTTGGTAGCTTCTCTTGAACATCCACTTCGTCTTCGTTGTCGTCAGTACTTGATGCTGCGACCGCAGCGATAGTGGCTGCCGCTGCGGCAGTAGCTGCAACGGCACCAGCAGCTGCAGCGGCGTTTCGAGCGTTATTTTTACCCTCTGGATGTTTAGGATCAACTCCAGCGTCTTCGTCATCGCTTTCATCATCTTCGTCAAGGAACAGCTCGTCGTTGCTGCTGTCATCTTCATCAGAAAGGCTGATTCCCTTGTTCTTGGTGGATGATTTTGTGGGAGTATCTCTCGTGGGAGATGCGATGGCGACAGGAGCGCTACCAGAAGCAGCGGCAAATCTTGTAGTGTCTGGTTTCTGTGCCAACCCCCGCTTGCTGGGTCGCAGAGCAGAAGGTGGCGCCGCACGCTGCCTCGGGGTAGAAATAGGCGTCACCACTGGGGTCTTCGACGGCTTCGTTGGAGTCGACAGGTCTCTGGATTCCGCAGCATTGCTCTCTTCGGGTGTTTCTCTGCCAGAGGATACAGCCGCTGCTGTGGCTGCAACTGCTGCCGTGGTTGCCGCGGCCCCAAGTGCCACCTTCTCCGGGGTAGGTCGCTCCTTTCTGAACCTTCCTCTCGAGCCTTTCCTTTCACTGGAACCTGGAGTCTTGGCGTCGTCATCACTTGACATGTCCGAAGATTTCCCTCTTGAAATTGATCGGTTGCTTTCTGGTTTCGGAGACTGCTTCTTCCAGAACGCCAAGCTTCGACGACCTGACTCGTTGTTCTGAGCCGCTTCTCGTTCTTCTGCAACTTGATTTGCAGCTTCGGTAGGGGCGACGCCACTGTTGACAAGTTTCAGGAATTTACGTTTCTGGGCGGCGTTGAAGTTACCATAAATGTCTTCATCTTCATTTGCAGTCGCCTTATCCTCGCCCCTGGCTCTTGCTTTGGGAGACTTGGATCGACTCTCACTTATTGTCGTTTTGTCGTTGTACTCCTTTTTGGCTTTGCGTGCCATGGCAGATAAGTATGAATTCTTTTTGGCCGGGGACCAAGGTCCTTTTTCTTTTTGGGGGCTTCGAGTTGGTTCCACATATTCCACTTCAATTGCGGTTTGCTCCTCAACAGGATCATCATACCCTTGAATTTCATGAAGCGGCCTGAGCGTAATTTTTGGAGGCTCTTGATCTGGCATTCGCTGCCTCACAGGTGAATCTCCAGCACCGGTGCCACACATTTGCTCCATTGCGGCAGCCACATCACAAAACTGATCATCGGAAGGGCTTGACAGCTCATGGTCATGGTCGTCGTAATAATGCTCGTCGTCCTCCCTCTGTCTCGACTGCCTCTGCGTTGACGGAGCACCACCGAAGCTCTTTTCATCATCCGGCATGTCTTCATCATCTGGCATATCTTCTTCCCAGTTTGTGTTTGCATTTGCGTTTGATCCTTTAGTGCTTGCACTCGGAGCTTCCAGCTGGTCCCAAAACTGAGCACGTTGACCAGCATCCGCACCATCGCGACGTTCTGGTCTGGGCGGCTCTCGCAAACCAGCAGTGCTAGGCGGGCTCATGGGCTTGGTTGTTGGCGTTTTTCCATTCAAGAGTGCGCCCTGTTTATTACGAGTGCGGTTGAGACTGAGAGCCGGTAAATCGCCATCATCGAGGTTGTCTTCCTCTTTTGCTGGGTCAAAATATTCTTCGACGCAAGCTAAAAGGGATGATCGTTCTCGTTTCTTGAGCGCGGGAGGCTCATCCCAGGGCTCTTCCATATCCTCGTTGCCGTAGCCACCATTGTGGCCATCGTAATCGGGAGATGGATCCCTGTTATCAACGTTCCCAGTCATGGTTCAGCTGGCCAAAATTAGTGAATCCCGAGAATCAGGGATGCAATGCTCTTCCGACTCTTTCAAGACTCCGATCAATGCGAAAAAAGAGCCCTGACAACTAAAGGAGATTGCGGAGAGGGCTTTGTCAACATCAACAGAGGAGCGCAATTGTTGAGTGTTATGAATGAGAGAGGGAGTTGATCACTAGGAGATGCGCCTTTGAGTAGTTTGAAGGGGATAGCCGGCGTCAGATGAACCTCGGTCCATAATGTTTCGGATGCTTACAAGGCCAAATACATCCTCAACATCGAATATAATATATTATTCCCGCATTAGTTACTTAACGAAATGCCCGTTGGGTCGCTCCGTTGAATTTATCAACAGTCAACAAATTTGTACATTTGGATGGAGTGGCCGGCGCCTCTCCCAACCGACTATCTGATCTGGAGTCTACGTGGAGTGCAGTACGGTGTGATACTCCAGTACGAAATGTCTGAGTCCTGGGTGACAGAACGATTCCCGTGACCTAGATAACGAGCGGCGTCGGTGAAGACTCTTCTCATTGTGCTTGCAGCTAGCTAGCAGCCTATCTGGCCGGTAATACTGGCTGTAGGATAGCGGCCACCGGACGCATTATCTGCATGTGCCCACAGTTTTTCGCCCGGCATTCTGCCACCACCAAGTGAAGTCCCTTGTGGAAGTTCACTCTCCAGGCTCGTGCTCCTCTCCATCTCGAGGCTGCCATTTGGCTGCTTATCCTTTGATAGCACGATACTGTGGGTTCCAGGGTCCAGCTGAGCAAACCAGACGTCGGAGTCTTGTGATCCAGTCACAGATGGACGCACCGAATTGTTTGACGGTGAACTGCGTAGAGTTTTGTACGGATCCCACGAGTCCCATGTCTCAGAGTTGCATGTGTTCAAGTAGTTGAATGGCTGCGCAGTTTCTGGGCTTCAATTCCCGCCTACAGAAGTTCAATTTACTCGTATCACTTTTTCATTGTGCCGATCTCACAAAAATGCCTCATACATCAATGGCGAACAACCAGATCATGCTTTTCCAAACTGAACAGCTTACGAAAGCACACGGTGACAAACCTGAAATTTCAATAGCCGAATCCGTCTATTTTGAGCCCACAGCACTGGCCGCGCTACTTTCAGATCCCCTGAACGAAACGAGTGACCAGAGCACCTGTTCAAACCTCTCTCTTGGTGCAACCGAAGAATCTTCTTGTCTCGGTGATGACTCCTCCGTAGAATCGCTGGATGACGCACAAGAGAGTAGAACACCGAAAGCAACCCATTCGTCGAGGGTCCTTGTTGTGTGCTTCATTAGCCTCCTCCCAATACTCCTCGTTCTGCTCGCAACGCTTTTCATTGGTGCCCGAATCGAGTTGAATCGGGTTAATGTTGTTCCATCAACACTATCGCTGTACACAGAGAACAACAATTTCTGCTCGAGGGTAAACAAACACGACTTTATGCCATTCACAACTGAAGAGGAGGCTCGCGAGCAAGGTGAAATTGTGCACTGTGGCGATTGTGGACAATGCTCCAACTTGAACGATATGGAAATCATGGCGCGAACTAGAAGGACTCTCACAAAGACTGCCACCAAATGCGCCTTTCGCCAGTTCCTTGGATCCGATATGGTTTCTGATTGCATGGCACAGAACGTTGGTTTCACTTCACCCTGCAACTCTTGCTGGGTGGACAATATTCAATGCACGTTCAATGCCTGCAAATATACTTGTCTCAAGATGAAGCTGTTTGGAGAAAGCAACAACCACGATACTGGCGAACTAAACGATTGTCTCAAATGCGACGAAGTCATGTGCGGACCTCAATTTCTAAGCTGTTCGGGTGCCAATCGAAGACGGATGGGAATTGTTAGCGCCATTGGCAGGGACGCTTCGAACGAGCAATGCCAAGCTGTAGAGGTGGACTGGGCTAACATGTTCCCGACTGAAATATAGTGGACTAAAAGATCTGGTGTCACGCGGAGTCTCTAGAGAGCTACTAGTAGTCGTACTGGAACCCTGTAGAAGAATAGTGGAAGTTCTCGTCAAACAGAAGAACAGGCTCTTTGTCTCTAGAGCTCTCGCTGGAGAGAAAAGGAAGATACTCGGAGACCTACAAGCAGGTGAGTCCGAGCCATAAACTGATAACAGGTACCGTTCACAGTTGCTACACCTGACTCATTCATTGGGTCACTCTTTGAGCAACCCTGCCTGGCCCATTGATCCATGGCCTGGCCACCATGTACTACAATAGCATGCACCACGCGGGACAGTGCAGCAATGCGACTGTGTTCATGTACTGTACTGTACTAACGTACTGTACTGGGCATTTTGATGGTGCAGAGAGCAGAGAGATCTTGTTGTTGCATTGCATTGCGTCGTCGAACAGAATCTTGTCTACTTCACTGCTCTTCGCTATATTGCTTACATTTCACGAGGGGTCATGTCAGAAGCGGGCCCAAAGAACAAGAGAAGCGGCAAGCCCCGTCGGAGCTCTAGCGGCGATGAGAACGATGTCCTTCAATCGATTTCGGCGAAAACTCCAGTGCTACTGCATCCTCAAGTTACGCTAACTTGCTACATACCAACGACCTCAGTGGGCGCCGTCATTGGTCGAAGAGGATCCACTATTCTTCAAATCCAACGCCACGCGCAGCAAATTGCTGGTCAAGGACCGGTTCGTGTTTCGATTGTAGGCCACGATGAAGAAGATGTTCCATACACGTACAGCGAACTCGATTGGACGTCCCCTCACTGGACCCCTGTGGTGATTCGCGCTGATCCGTGCGCAGCGCTTGCGACTGGTCAACGCCTCCTTGACATTGTGGGCGAGATGGATGAAGTGGTTCTCGATTTGCCCCTTGCTCGAAGCAAACACGCCTCGTTGATTGGCAAACGTGGCCTCGTCTTGGCGAATCTATCAGCCGATACCTCGGTCCGCATCATGGTCCCTCAGAAGCAGGTCCGGCATGATGTGGTGCAGCTCGAAGGCGAGCTTCTCAATGTTCGCAAATGCTGCGAACGTGTGTTGCAATTGTGCGAAACCAAGCCGCCTCCCACCACGTTGCAGCTTCCCGCCTTGCCTTCGCAAACCAAGCTTCGCAACGTGTCGCGCAAGACGGAAACGACGATTCGTAAGAAGAAGATGGACGATGACTCGTGGCAATTGACCATTACGGGAACCACGGCGGATCAGATTCAAGCTGCCATGGCCATGTTGGAGCGTTGGCAGGAAGAGCAGACTGCTGGAGGAGAGTCGTCGCCAACGAACGGAAATAACAGCAACACTGGCAACAACAATAATCGTCGCAATCCAGGACGTGGAAGGGGCAGAGGTCGCAATTCGAAGGGAAAGCCAAACAAGGGCAAGGCAGCTTCGACCGCCACAGAATCGCCCTCGAACTGAACAATGTCTACAGAATCCAAGACCAACTCGCCTTAGTTGATGGCGAAAAACTGCACCAGTTATTGAAAGTCAAGGAAAGCCATAGTGGGCGCGATGGGTGTTAAACATCACTGCAAGAAGGGGATATCACGCCAATGCTGTCAATCTCAGGAACTAGGTCAGCTATATCATCGAGCGAGTTTAACATTTACATATTATTTTAGCAATAGCAACCAATAGTCTACTTGAAGAATAAGGACAATACTGTCCCCATAATATGAATTCTCTCTTCACAGTCTCGGATGCATTACTTGCCATGCATCGTCAACCTGAGAGACTACCACGTAGAGTGCAAAGCAAGCAAATGCAATCACTGGATAACAAAAAATCGTTGAGGAGTACCATCCAGTGAAAATTGTGCGATCCGTCACCAGTCTGCAGCTTGCAATGTGCAACAGGGACGGAGCGAAGAAGGCAACGTACAAACCGGCAACACCAGAGAGTAAGAGCGAAAAACTCAAGTCGGTGGCCCAGATAGAACCTACCAATGGCGGAACCGCCGCCACTAGACGCCACAGAATGGTGGATATTTGAGAGGCTTGTTTCAAAAGTGCTTTGCGATCCACGAGTTCCAAGTCACTATAACGCCGTGGTGATGCGCTTTGCACATGTTGGAACTTCACCAAGTGCAGTGCCATCCATTTCAAAAATGAAGGACTGGTAGCTGCATACAAATTGTTGCCCAGAGTATTGGCAATCAGCGGAAAGACACTAATCGTGTCCAGTGCTGGGAACATGACAACAACGCCAGCCAACAAATGAAGTATTCGCAAGACCCACGGATGAAGAGTTGCTTCATCAAAACCAAACGAAAAGTTAGCAAAGTTGAGGTTCACACTGGAATTGGTGCCAGCTCCAAAGTACGACGCGGCGGTGGTTCCGAGGAGTAGGTAGAATGAGCACGTCGTCAGTAGAGATGCTCCAAACACTTTCGGAGCCTTGTTGATCATGTGAGGCTGATCTTGGAGTGGTCTCAAGAGACCTGGAACCGAGTGTTGAAAGAGTTGAGAGAACAACGCGGTCGAAAATGCTACACCGAAACCAGAAAAGGATGCCGTGTAACTCATGCGATCCGGTTCAACTTCTGCCCAATGTGGCGGCGCACCAAGGGAATCGTCAACAAAGAGGGCAACTAAGGAACCTGCTACCATGATAAATATTGCCAGGAAGCGAGCTGCAGCCATGAAGGATTGAATCGAGACTTGTTCGTCGAGTTCCATACAGGACAGCGGGATCACCATGATGCCAAAAACGAGCTGTGACAAACCCATGGGTGCGTCCTGCCAAATTAGTACTGAGATGGATCCACAGAACACTTGCGTGTACGCTAGAAGACCCACGTACATGAGAAATACCAACGATGTCTGGTAGAGAACCTTGTGTATCGGTCCAAGGTAGTGCGACACCAGATCAATCACCTCGTAGCGATGAGAGCTGTCTGGTCCGTCATGGGACGCAGCTCTGCGGATCAGTCTCGTGGACTCTGTCACTTCTTTGTCCATGGGTTGTCTCTCAAGACTCAGTTCGTATCGTGCACCAGTCTCCGCAACCCACATGACTGTCATATAGGAAAACAACGTCACAAGGAGGAGGATGGCTGTACATAACAAAAAGCCCGCTCTGGCAAAGGCGTAAGGCACCCCGAGACACCCCACCCCCAGAATGTAGTTGATAGACAGGTAATAGAGCGCCGTTAATGTGTACGAAGACGAAGATACCGACGGAAGATTCATGAGCCGATGATGGCCAGCAATTTCGCTTTCATCGCCATCGTGATGCGGATAGAGCGTTGCAACTATTCGAGCTGTTAGTGGTTCGGTTGGATGCTCTCCCATCAACTGGGTGATGATGAGATCTTCTTCTCCCGTTTCATCGAAAACTGCTGTCCAATCCATAGTGTGCAGTGTGTCGCCTCACGTACGTCGAGATTGTGGTGGCCGAGGAGGTGATGCAATTAGTCGCCAGTCGCCACCATGGTCACCATCAGACGAATGAAGGTCGCGCGCAGATTCTGTGCGTACGTACGACGTACGGGGGGATCCACAGGTACTGTAGGTTGAAATACAGTTACTGTCATGATTTCCTGGTTCTCACGGCTCCACACCCGCTCACATTTTGACGATGACGTACGGCGTCAGCCTCGCAGCATAGCAGTCACGGCCCATTTCTGCATGTTGCTGCTCTCTCCCAGCGCACCCTTTGCCATCTACACAGCAATGAAATCGATCCATCGTGCATTGCTATCTGGTCTGCTGTTACTTGTGGTAGACCAAAGTCGAGGACTTGCGACTCATTCGGTTCGGTTTCCTCTGAACCGAGACTACACGACTGGGCTGGGTCGGTCCCTGGCCAATTCGTTCGATGAAGTGGTTGATTCGACAGATTTCTTTTTCAAGACATCGGAAGGCGAATGCTCTGTACCGCTGTTTGGGGACGACACCAAAGTGACCTTTGGACCAGGCACGTCGAATAAGGACTACGTACTCACCGTAGAGGGGGACGTGAGTCCTACCGACTTTGGATGGATCTGTACCAAGTTCTTCGAGTGTGAAGATAATTTTGATGGGATCCGTACTGGGCAGCTTCGACGGGCTGTGGCGCAGCACATGAATGCCCAACCTCCTCAAACCGGTTACGACGCATCACTGTCAGCAACCAGCAGTCCGAATGTCAAGGCTCTCTTTGAAGACCGCAACATATTGAAAACGCTGGAGAAGGACGGTTTTGTCGTAATTGACTCCGGGTTAAAGACGACGAGCACATCAAATCAGAAACTGTCGGAATTCTTGGTGCACAGCACGGGGCAGGCCCGATCCGTTCGGAGAGACAAGGTTGCGTTTCTCGATAGCGACGAGGCTGCATCCTGCGATCTGACAGAGCAGTTCGATGTGCTCATGGGCGTTGCGGCATATCTGAATGACAATCTGAAGTTCCAAGAGTCGCCCTACCGCCCTCTGTCTCCAGGGACAAAGGATAAACCTCTTTCCAACCCAAAACATATTCAAGCCGCTGAGTATGGTGAAGGAGACTTTTACATTGCGCACAGGTGAGTCAGTTATAAATATGTGTCGATACGTTATCTGATACGTTGCAAATAATGATAGGGAAACTCACCTCGATTGTGAGCAGCGACAATTCCTTGACTGAGTTGGGTGTGCGGAGCAATTATCGGTGCTACACGTGCATTCTGTATTGCAACGATGATTGGACAGAAAAAGACGGGGGTGCCCTCCGAATTTACCCTGAGAGCTCAGAGGTGCTGATCCCTTTGGATGCAAAGAAATGTTGTACTAGTGTCGATGTCAATCCAGCTAATGGTCAGTTGCTGATTTTCGACTCCAAGCTCGTGCACTCTGTAGAGAAAGTGACACAGAGCAGCAAAACGAGGCGAGCGTTGACATTGTGGATTCTACGACCCGAAGAGAGCGGCGCTCGAGGAGAAGTTTACTACTTTGGTGAAGATGAGAATTAGGAAGTGCTTGCAGGTAATATGCTCCCTTTGACTATCAGGTCAACGAATTCCGTAACCGTTTCCCCCCTGCAAATCCAAAAAGAAGGAACTCAGAGCCACTCGACTCGAAATATCGAGGTAGAAGCCAGGCAACGACTGCTCCCTTGTTGGTCGTAGAAAATGAGAAAAGTCAACAGGATACAGTCCATCGGGGCCATGGCACGCCGCTTGAAGAGGGTGTGCGGTGGATCTGGAGATAGATGTACGTGATTGACACTTCTATGCTCATGAGGTTGATCCCACGTTTGATCATGGATTAGGACTAAATTACTGCATCACTACATAGAAGAACATCGAACGACTGTTTCCATAGAAACATTCAAACTTGTATTTCTTTGGCCTCCTCCATTGCAGCGGGAGGCACCGACATGCCATGAGACGTCTCGGGGAGCGCCCTGTCAAGGACCTCTTCCGTCGCCAAAACAACGTCGACGACGGCTGGAGCCGGAGCTTCTTGTTCTTCGATCTTCTCTTCTCCCTGTGCTTTGCCTTTGCGTCCCTTCTTGTCTCCCGTTCGGTCTGGTCGATTCAAATCTCTCATGACCTGACAAGCCTTGTGAATAGCACGATCATCCGACAATTCTTCCCAATCACCCTCGATACCTGA